>BGPR01003239.1:30931-109955 GCA_013235015.1 Araneus ventricosus
TAACCTAACCTAACCCAAAGATATTCTAGTGGTTTCAAGGTAATTTCGTGGTTCTGAATTCGGCATTTTTTTTTTGTCAGATTGGCTCTAGTTTTCGAGATAAAGAGAAAATTATATTTCAGTAGTAATATGTACGCACCGCTCAAATCGTATTGAAACAGTCTCAAATATAAATCAATGCAATATATCAACCTAATCCTAAAGAGTGAATAATATATAAACAAGAACATAAATCTATGCAGAAATCACATAAAATCTGTCAAATGTAAGCTAAGGAATACAATTTGACACAATATTAATGAATGAAATAAAGAAATTAATTTCAACAAATAAATAGATGCATCATAATGGTATAGTAAAAATGCATGTTGTTGCATTAAGTCTAATAAAATGAAAATGAAATAAGCTGGTTCAGTTACTTCATAGAAAAGCTTTTATATAATTTCCTCCGATGTACAGCGGAAGTTTCGCGTTGGAGTCTCTAGCAGTAATCTGCCACCACAAGTGTGTCCCACCTCTCTTGATATCTTTGTTCCATTACTTTGATATCCTGATAGCCGAAGTCTTTTTTTAAAAAAGTGTGTTAATTTTTGTTACTTTCTGCATTCTTGGCATACGTTCTGAACTAATAAATAATATTCTAATTTTTGAGCTCATTTTTGCAAGTGTTGCACTAAAGAAAATAAATTAATTTGATAATTTTTAGACCCAAATAACCTCTTGCTATGTATTCAACAAAAATAAAACAAACTGAATTTAAACGACAAAATGTCTGAAACAAAATAAGAGTAGAATCCGGCACTAGGGACATCATCAAGGGTCAACCCTCGGTGTGTATTTATTTTCATTTGTTACTTTAAAATGTAATTTCTAGGTGATGGTGTTGTCCTCTTTTATTTTATTTGCCTTTTGCTATGCATAAATATACATTGGCCTGCTGGTTGATTATGTTGTTGATTAAGAACTAAAAATTGCATATTAAAGTAATTTCACATATTTTCGACAACTTTGAAAGGAATCTGTGGCAGGAAGTTATATACCGATTTTGATAAAATAAAATTTATTACTCTTAAGAAGTTGAGTACGTAACAGCTAATGCTATAATAAAGAAATTAAGATAATTTTTTAAAATGTAATGAAAAACAGCTTAACTGCCGGCACCTTTTAGGACTTTTAAGGTCCATTAGAGGCGGTAGTATCAATCAATTTATATAATTTTTTTCCTCGTTTCATTTCTCAATTCCCAAATTTTCCCGCTGTATAGTGGCAAGAAAAGAAAATTTTGACTTTTTTCAGCCCACCCTATAGCAGATATAATTGAAAGGTTGACAATATGCAATATCTCAAAAACTAGAGCCAATTTAGCAAAAGTAAAATTATTTTTGAAATCAGCAGCCTCAAGATACCCTAAAACCGTTGAAAGTTTCTAGGCAAATGATTTTTTTTTGTTCCCCAGTGTAATCTAATCCTATCGGTACCATTACTTGAAAATAAACATAGCTAAGTCAAAAATAGCCAAATCCAAACTATTTTGAGATGCAAGTGCTTTTGAAAAGTAATACAGAAAAAAATTGAAATACTGCAATTTGCCATTATTGTATTTTATGCTTTTGTGCAACAGATTTCAGCTAGATCAATTTTTGAGAGCAAATTTTGTTCACGTAGATGCAATTATCGATAATGAATCCGAAATCCATAAATTAACAGTTAGCTCCTAATTGCATAACAACATCCAAATTTTGATTTAACGCGTTCACGTCGACTCTGAAATTTGTATTATTCAAGTGTGACCCACCGGTGGGTCACGCTGGCTTGAACGTGTTAAGTAAATAATGTGGCTTTTAAAATATATTTTTCATTCGAGAAATTTATTTGAATTAATTAAACGATGCATTAATAGTGAAAAGTCTTTAACGTTGTATCAGCTCGTATCATTTCAGAAACATCACTTAATTTGACTTAAAAAAGTATTCTACATGTTGACTGAAAGATTATAAAAGTTTAGTGTAATCAGTGGAAAAATTACTTTCAGCTTTATTCTTTAGGGATTTTTTACTCGATAAATTTTTCGGGATTTTCGTATAGCGATTGACTTGTCAGATAATACGAAAATCAAACATCCCTATTTTGATAAATTTTACCGCGAAATTAATTTCTGTCCTTAGAGGTTATTAATTATCAAAAGCTTACGAGATATTTTCTCATTAATAATTAGAAAATTAGGCACATATCCAAACGGATCTTCTTTTGAAATTTCATTAAATTTCAGGTCCAAACTTTTGTTCTTCTTTAATAAATATTTGAATTGCAAAAAAATTAATAATATCAGATAGGAAATTAAATGACAAAAATCATCTCTCATACGGAAAGAGTCATTAATAAAAGCTTTCGTAACGTATAGAAATGACTGAAAAATTCTAGAAAAGGGAAACGAATTTTATCTAACAAAAGCCATTAAAGATATTTATGGAAGTGGAGCAATAATAATGAATTAATTTCCAGAGAAAATTGAATAATTTTAAAATTAGGTCAGTTCTCCATTACTGTTCATCTGAACAATAAGTCACAGAAAATTAGAAAGTCAATGATTCCTGATGAAGAATCAAAACAATGGATTCTTTTTCTCAAGAACGCATCTAGTTCATATTCGAAATTATTATTCATTGATCTATTCAAATCTATTTTTTAAGTTAGCCAAATGGGATATACAAACGTCTTGGAAGTTCGCCGCTTTTATTTTGATAAGGAAAACGAGCTCTAAAAATTTCCACCAGTCGGGAAAATTCCGATGTACGTTAAGTAAAAAAATTGGGTTTCATACAAATAAGAACCAATACACATAGCATTTTCGTTTTCCAATAGCTGCATTAAATGAACCATAATTTCACTTTCAGAAAGCCGTTTATTTTCAGACTTTACAATTTTCTGAACCACTATGTGCCTTAGGGTAATAGAAGCAAATATGATAACTTTAGAGCCAGAAAATATATGGAGGAAAGTTCGAGGAATAACATGGATACAAAATAGGAATTGCTCTGTTGATTCTTAGGTCTATTTCGAAATTTAGTTTTGAACTTGCTTTGAACTGACAAATGCTATTTTTAGGCGATGTTCCATCCTACATAAGCTACAACACAATTTAATTGCAACCATTAATACTACTGGCATGAAAGGGACGGTAAAACAAACAAAAAATGATTACTTCTAATGGTTGAAAGTAAATATACTCAAAAGCAGTAATCCCAAATATGATAACAGTGGGTATCAATCATGAATAAACAGGGAGTGTTTGCTTATAAGTTGGGAATTCAGATTGCGTCATTGTCCTGGTTGCATTTCTGAAAATCAATTATAATAAAGCGTGAAATTAAATTTTACAGATTGGTAATTGGAAGAATTTTGAGGAAGGCCTTTTTGCTGTTTTTTAAAGCCATTCTGTCAAAGCAATTGTTTTTGTGGCTGTAAGATCGAAAAAGATTCGCGCCAATGCACTGCTTAAAATACCGAGCACGATAATTTTCTCAGACCGGATAAGACAAACCCTACTCTTTTATATATACTTATATAGGAGATTTGATTGATATCTGGGGAATTACAATTCTTTGATTTTCATGACTAAAATATGTGTATATGCTTCCTTAGAGCCCTTACTCCCTAGTGACAAATTTGAGTTTTCTTCATCGAAATCAAAATACTATCATTTGGCATGTATTTACGCCAATTTTAGTTGCTTTCTTCGTATATTTTTGCATTTTCATAGTCTAAAACGGTTTTAATAACTCTTACCAGGATCTAAAAAATTTTTATGTAAAAGATGCTTGCGTTAAATTTCGCTTATTGCAAATGTTTGAAAATGCATAGCGTGTGTTTAAAGAGAAACTTTGTAAAATCATACATAATCGATGGTAGAATTTGAATATCAAATTTGCATCTATAAACTGTAGGAGTAGAAATTTTTAAATGTAAATAACGAAACTTCTGGAGTGTTCATATACTACTGAAAGAGGAAACGGAGTCATAGATATGTGGGGTCAGTAACGTCATCTTCAAGTCGTAGATACCATCTGTATGGTCGTGGAAACTGCATATGAACCTTTGCAACCTGTTTCTCTGTCATTTTGTCTGGTCCGATTTATCTGGAAATGTTAACAGGGCCGTATTTCTCGCCTGTATGAAGAAGAAGCTTATAGAATGTGTTTATAAAGCACTTCTGGCAGTTCTCTCCGTCAAGAACAGTTCCAGCAGTTATTGGACCGGAACACGATCTCACAGACATGACAGATTGCAGTGATTCTCCTTTTAAAGGCTCCTACCGATCCCTTTCTAATTTTTCAGATGATTTCTCTCATTAGAACCAATGACTCTGGGCACGCTGGTGTTGACATTAGAGAATACTTTATAATGGAACGATAATTATCTATCTCTGCAATTAGAAGTATAACGTATATCTTGACCAGTGCGAATCAGGATTCGGTCCGGGGCGAGGTCATAAAAAATTTTGTATCGATAGTGACGAATGTCAAACTCATAGCTTATGTGAACCAAAACACTTTAACTTTGACTAGACCTTCCTCACCTGATGACGTAAGAATCATAAAGAACACTACAACACCTGATAATTTATAGTAAACCAGGGAGCCTAAATTTCTTTCTCGTATACTTCCCTAAGGTGTTGTTTCGTTCCCTACCGCGTGGATAAATTAGAAGACCATACACCAAATTTCAATTATCTAATGTGTTACTTAAAAAGATTTAGCACACATCTAAGTAGCCTTTAGCTTGCTAAAGCAATATCTCCGACTCTGATTGTTACAAATTTACTACTGATAGTTGTAGTTGAAAATATCATGCACATTGGCAGAGTGATTAAGAATTAAAAACATGAAAACAGTACTGATGAATCAATTGACATCTAATTTTGGCTTGTTACTTATAACTTTACTCTTTAACAACTACTTCGTTCTGTCAGAGTAAAAATATTGCAAATCCACTCAGAAAAAAAAAATGTACATGAAATATACAAAATAAAACTAACTGCAATCAAATATGCAACTCTTTTGAAATGTTTCAGTGAAAGAAAAATTAAAAGAAAACACTCCATAATCAATTCACTTTTTTCGAGAAGAATTTGGCGGTGAGCTGATGACCGTATTACGGGAACAGGTAGCGTACGCTGCGTGTGTAGAGAGACGATTCTTCTTCAAAAGTAAATTATACGGACTGAAGACAGTCAACCTTTGACGATTTGGCCCAAATTTATTATACGGACCTGATTCATGACGATAAACTGTGTATTAAATTTCATCCATCTGTCTTTTCTTTTTTGAGATATAGCGTCTCATGACTCGAAATGCAGACAGACAGACTTCCTGCTGATGGATTTTGTCCAAATATGATAGAAACCTACAAATTATGCTTTAAAGATCACATACCAAATTCTCATCCCCGTAGCTCTAATATTGAGTTATCGTTCACAGACAGACAGACAGAGACAAAATACCAAAATTGTGTTGGACTCAGGGAGGCCTAAACGTGGAGATTCGTCAAAATCTCGAGTTCGAATTTTTTGACGATTACAATACTTTCTCTTTGTATACTTCGTATACGAGAAAGTAAAAATAGAATGAAATAACTAGCCAAAAAATGATTGCGACCTCGTCAGCGCTACAAGTACAAGTGGAATGTCTAGAAAAGTAGGAAAATTTTCGAGCCTGTCAAGCCAGAAAGCAATGTTGTCGGGATTCTATTTTTTTTTTCCTGAAAATTAATAACAAACAGTTGTAGTGATTTTAAATAAATCAAGAATTTTGGTTTAGCTCGGGGAGGGGACTGTAGCCCTATAGACCCCCTGGATTCGCCACTAATCTTCACGAATGATTTCGGCTGCTTTCTTCGCCACTCTTAACCGTTCTTTTTGAGGATCAAATCTTCTATTTTCGTACCATGATTTACTTAAAGCATCACAGCTTGCGTCACGAAATCAGAAAATGGTGGGTCCTTTCCCTTTGTTGGTTATCACAAGTCTATTGCCATACCGCTCAGCAAACTTATTCTTAATAGCTTTTTTTATAAAGCTACGTGTCAAAATCACCAATTACATCTTTTAGTTTAGAAAGGGTTAACTGACAGTCAATTATTATTCACAGTGTATGAAAAAATCTTATCCATTGCCGGAACTATGTATTATTTCGGCTTGGCGTTTTTAATTATCTTTTTAACTAATGGTAATTTCGGAATTTAAATAGTCAAAATTGGATTACTTCCCATCTTTTGGTACTTTCGGCTCTCTTCTCCGTTCAGCAGTTCGTGAGAAAATAGCCTCACATCCATACACGTCGAATTTTAATAGTGTAGATGACGCTTGCAAAAATAAAAAAAATTGTTGCAAGCGTTCAATCATTTTGAAGTCTTTAATTAATATATTTTTAACTATTTGTAATTTCAGAATTTAAATAGTCAAAAAATGAATTCCTTGGATTATTCCCCATCTTTTGGTACTTTCGGCGCGCTTCTCCGTTCAGCGGTTAATAAATGCTTTAGCTTCACATACATACACGTCGAATTTTAATAGTGTAGATTTTCTAATTTAAATAAAGTAGAAAGGTTAATCCAATGTGAAAACTGTCTTAGCTGTGCACATGAAAGCTGCCTTGGCGCAGAGGAAGAAAACTGCTTTACATGCGAATTTTGTAACTAATATCCTTAAATTGCTATATAAAATAAAAGTTATTACATCTTTTCCACTGAAAATTGAGTTTTCCTAATTTCCCATAACGTTAACATGTATACCCTGTTTTACGGGTAGTTTGACTTTTTTTATAAAAAAATCATTGATAAAAAAGTAATAAAACTGCGACTTTTCTGGAAAGATATATTGTACTCCAATAAACAATGGATATTTTAATAAAATTTGACAAGCTCTATGTCAAATATTTTAGCTCCAACAGGCCTTCGAACCTTAGCTAACCGGTTTTCCCCACTTTCCCCTATTCCAACTTTTGGTCGTAATTTCGATCGCTTCTGTGACATCTGTGTATTTCACAAATGTACACATTGTTATCAAAGATGCATTTTAACAATATTAACGCTACTTAATTTTTCATGCTATCCACATTCTAGCAAATAAAGCATTTTCCGAGCTTGCGGTTGCTACGTGATTCTGATTCATCATTGGACAATCTACTCGCTCTTAGAGCCTCATACAAGCTATGCTGAATCATTCTACATAAATATGAGGAATATTTTCATTGATGCTTGAATTTTTCAGTGAAATGGATTGTTATTCGAAATTGTTTACAAGTATACAAACATACTATTTACAGTGAAACATGTGTATAATGATAAACCTGCCTATAACGATATTTTCTTTGGTCCCGGCGGAATTCCTATTTACTCAATGTATTTTGAACCCGCCTACAACAATAATCACTTTTTAGACTCGCCTGTCTATAACGATAATTTTACCTCTTCAGAAAGCTTGTAATGTTCAATCCGATTTTTTTCTTGAAAAACGACACCATATGGTCAAGAATGTCAGACAACATGGGAATTGGGAGACGGGCTGCCTGTTGTAGCAGGCAGATCCGGGGGGTGGGGGAGCTAGCGACTGGAATGTGCACAGATGTTCGTTTCTCTGAATCCTGGTGGGCATAAACTTGTTCATTCGCATTTAGCAAATTGGAACCACTTGTTCCTTGAAATTCACTTTTTATGTGTTAACATCTTGAATCTAGGATGGCGCTGCCTAAAACATTGACTAGAAAATATGGGATTTTTCAGTCGACGATAGCTAATTATGAAATAAAAAGAAAAGTGCTTGAAGATGCTGTGGAAAAAAAGTAAAACGATCCAAAGGCGATCAATGACGATAATGACAAAGTTTTCTAACTAAATCTTTCGTTTTGAAATTCTTAAAAAAGCTTAAATGTAAAATTTTATTTTAATATACAAAATTGTAAATTTTACAACGGTTATTTATTTGCAAGATAAATCATTAAGAGTAATAAAACGTTAGTATATATATACATGCGCATGCACATAAACATTGGATACGCAAATCGTCAAACTGTCTATAACGATAACCTATCTATAGCAATATGTTTTCTAGGTCCCTACAATATCGTTACAGATAGGTTTTACTGTATATACTATTTTAGGAAGTTTTTATGTAGGGGTAATTGGGGACGAATTTTGCAGACTCTGTCATTTTTTACACTTAAAAGGGTAGTATGTGATGGAGAAGACATCTATATTTTTCTGAGTGCATAAACATATTCTGCAGGGTTCATTAACGAATCCCTCCTTTTAAAAATAATTAATTAATTAGACAACCTCACTTTTAGGAACGTTCTTAGTTTAGCCCCCAATTACCCCAGAGACTCTGGGGCACTTGAGAACACGTATTTCGTCTTCTGATCACAGTAATTGATTTGAAGAAAATATATTTGAAATGATTAGAAACTACTCTATATTGCCTTAAAACACATTTAACTACATTTTTCCGATTATTACAAAATACTGTTTTTTGAATGTTTTTCAGCAAAAATATTTTCTATTTCATGGAATATAGATATATAAACTATTATAACTATTTAATACCTTCACTTTTGTGTAATTTATAATTATTCTAACTCAAATTTTGTCGGGAAAAGTTCGGAAATGAAACTTTATAGAAACTGGATATTATCACACACTGGAAGGAAATAGGTAAGACTTAAAAATCACATATAAACATTAGTAGAAACAAATAGTTCAATTTAGAAGTAGAAAATAGATTTTTCACTTGAAATCGAACGTTCTATTCATTATTCTACTAATTTTTTTGACATTTACATCACCTTAAAACCAAATAATTCTTTCCGACAATCTACTTCAAAGATACGATCTAGAAGTATAGCTTTACTACGCTTTAAAGTTTAAACTCAAACAAAAAAAAGCTGTAAGCAGTCTATTTAGGTCTAAAGGAGTACACAGGTAAAATTTCGTAAAACTTACAGTCACCGTTTTGATTCTGTGGGTGTGCCATCAGCAGCCACTCCTCTGAAAAGTGCGACTAAGCGAGCATTGCAGTGAAGCGCAAAAATGAGTAAAATCTTTTGCATATCAATGAAAAAAACACTCGAATCGAATCGAACGATGTATTAGCGAAATCTATCTTCTCCTCTCAGAGTTTAACTGGCCCAATGGTTAAAGCGCCCGCTTCCCGAGCGCTAGGTCGCGAGTTCTATCCTGGGTTGTGTTCGTACTCTGTTTTTGCTATAATTTGCAATGAGTTTGCAATGCAAGCTTGCTGCAAGTTCGTCCTATGGTGACTTCGATGCTTGCGTTAACTTGCTGCAAGCTTGTTTCACACTTGTCGTGACAAATTTGCAGAAAGCTTGCAGATTTGCAGTGCAAGTCTGCTGCAAACTAAAATTGCTGTCTGGGTACCAGAGCTACTAATAAAAATCCCACAAAACTCCAAAGACCCAGAGTAAGGATCAGTCATTTCCGAAAATTCTAACCCTCCCCCACAATATTCCTTGAATAGAGTTCATTTTCCCCGAAAAAGAGAAAAACAGGGAACGAAGACATAAATGTTCTTTTTCCGTCATAGCGTCCTGCCACGTAATATGATCGGCGCAGTGTGCAAGCTGATGGACCACCTAGTTTTATTCGACGATTATACGCATGCTTTCTCTTTAAAATTTTTTTAAAAAGAACTATAGAATTAATAGTTTAAGATTCAACCAACAAGCTAACGTAGAATTTTTTTCAACAATTTTTCTGTACCAGAAAAAAATTAGAATTCCTTGAAAAATTAGACTTTTAGATAGCGTGCCATAGCTGAAAATTATGGATCTGCCTGATTCGTGCTGCTATCTATTATTATAAAAGAAAGTTAAAAGTGAATCCTAAACCTATTATTTTCCATTTATAGTTGAATTTAATGGTCTGAGAAGCGAGTGAAGTTATGAGTGCCAATGTAGTGAACCACTGCACCGCAAAGGGTTAACTGATTCTCGGAAATAACAAACTGCTCATTCACCACCGAAACATATTTTGATTTAACCAAATTGGTGGTTCTCAAACCTGTCTTATCATATTCACCACCGTCAATTTCTTGAATCCCGCAGAAGTACGAATAATGTGCCTTCATTTTGGCACTTTCAACATTATCAATCAATCAAAACAAACATATTTGTTGAAAAATCAACCATGGATGATTCCAGATCAATTACTACCTCCATATCCGCAGCCTTCGTTTCTTATTGGAAGAGCCAAAATCCTCATCTTCAGATTCCTCCATCAGTATCACGTTTTCTTCTTTCTCGTCATCAGTGTTTTGTTTTCTTCCATACTTGAAGTAAAATGGCTTCATATGATTATTAACAAAGAACTTTCATGCGTAAAAAGCAATATGTATGTAGATCACATGATAAATTGTTTCAAAATGTCAATTGTTAATTTGACATAAAACCTTGAATTTTACTGACGGTACAGAACGTAACCACGTTTCTAGATTTAAAATTGCTTCCTATCAAATAATAAATTATTCCGAATACATAAAAATATAAGTTTTGATATATTAGACGCCTGTTCCAAATTACCCCACAGTTTAAAATTGTCGGGGGTAATTAAAAACTCTAACCTGTTCCTCAAGATGAAATCCAAAAACGAAAATTGAAGTTTCCTCATAATCGTTATTTCCTTCAAATCTAAGAAATATATAAATTTAGCTTGCATATAACCTGTGTAGATAACGCTAAATGAAATTTGGATTTCACTTTTCTGAACATTGGCAATTAAAGTTAACAACCTTTACCAAATAACATTGCAAAAGGCTGTAATTTTTTCTTACTATAAAGTGTCTTAACCAAAACACATGCTTTCAGTTCGCTAGGAGCTCACCAGTCCGTTCTGTAATCATCGTTCCCAATTTCCTCGCCTGACCCTATGTCAATCAATTTTCATTCCGTCTATTTAACAGCCGTGCCACTTAAGAGTATTTAATTACAGCATTTATAAACCCATAAAATATAAATCATTCGTAGACTTTATACTTCAATATATAATTTACTTGGAATTCATGAATATTTCAAACGCTCAATGGACTCTTATCTGAATGAAAGCAAGAACACATTCATAGAACAGAAGATGCCATATTTTTACCTGGTAAACAAAACATTTGAAAGGTTAAGAACGAACTACACTAATATTATTCACTTAATTTTTCTTGAAACGTATTTTCTTTGTACACCAATACTGTTGCGTTCCAAAAGCGGTCTTTAAATTGCGACTGAATTAAGTTTCAATGGAGTAAGATCTTTGAGACTATATGTTACAAAAATAAAGTCCAAATTCTTTTCACAAAAGTCACAATGCAACTCGAACTTTATTTGATATAGGCATGCAAATAACATCTATATTTTATAATATGAAAATATATCGTAAATTGTTATTTCAATTATAGGAAGTGCTGAGATATAATATATTAGCAGAATGTCTCGAAGGAACCCTTGTGGTAAAATTTAAATTGCAGAATTATCTTCTCTTTGCTCTGAGAATTGTATTTCCTAGCACATAAAAAAATTGCTCGAAGGAAAAACTTGGAACACCGAAAAGGAAGGCCCTAAACAACCCTTTTCTAAATGTGATAAGTTTAAAGTAACAATAACTCAAGCAAAGCTCTTAAGGAGTCTCTAAGGTATAAGAAAATAAAAAGAGAATCGCAGCGTTTTTCTTTTCTTATAACACAAACAAAGTGTTCTTTTAAAAGTAACAGACAGTATTCTTGATGTAAAGCGTTTATTTTCTCTGGGGAATGATGCAACAAATGTTCAATATATGTGCATAAATAAATTGAGTTCTATAAAATATTGTTTCAATTATATCAAGAAACTCTATACTCAGTTTGATTGAAATAAAACCTTTTGTGATACATTTTTGAAACTTGTGAAGAAAAATTAACCATCTTTTGTTTTTGAAAGAATACAAACATGCTTGAAAGAAGATTGAGCAAAAGGCAAATATAATGCAGAATCGTTTAATTCAAAGGTTATTGTTAAAATTAACTTTATTTTATCATTTGCAACCTTCAGTGCTGGAATAAACAATGAAGCCAATATATTGGTAGTATATTACCTTCCAACAGAACATTCAAAGACGAAGATAATTTTATTCTATTTTGTAATTTACTTTGCTAATTGGAATACAAAGAGAAATTAATTTCATATTTAAATATTTTTCTTCGCTTTGTTTGAAATGTACAGAGGCAATTTTCCTATTTTAAAAGCTAATTAATTTTTCAAACATTACAATATGAAATTTCAAACAGTAAGCTTTTATCATGAAATGCCATGAGTAATGGTTACTGAGAAAAATTGTTTATCTGTCATTATTTTAAAATTCACATTTGTATAAGCGCTGAATGTTGAATTTCATGAAAAAACTTTGGGTATTTGCAATACACCTTGTAAAGAGAGCACTCATCCAAAAATAAATTCATTTTTTTATTGAAATTGATCAAAATTGCAATGCCCTTTATCTCTACTACTTGCAAATAATATTCAACATAAATGAAGCGTATATGATTGCCACAGACTGCAGCTTAAGTTTATGCTGTTTGAAAATAACTCTGACTTGAGCAGAAACAATCCCATTACTACTTAGCCCATTCACTGCCACAACATTTAGGGCATAACCAGATTCTAAGAATATACTACGAGTTATTACGTAGTTGGTAGTGAATGGGTTAATGAACAATGTTATGATAAGAATGAGTTCTTACCTAGAATTTTCAGTTTTTAGAACTTCTTGGATTACCTATTGTCGAAGCTTATTTCTTATTTTGAACTTTCAAGCCTCATGTACACTGAAGAGTCAGAAAAACTGGTATAGGCGTACGTTTGCAAATAACGAGGGTATGCAACCAACCATCGTAACCCGATGCGGTCGGCAACGCCTATACGAGACAACAGATGTCTGACAAATGTATTAGATCGTTTCCTGCTTCTGCAATGGCAGGTTATCAAGATTTAAGTGACTTTGAAAGTGGCGTTATAATCGGCGCACGAGAGATGGGACATAGCATCTCCGAAGTAGAGATGAAATTTGGATTTTCGCGTACAACCATTTCACGAGTGTACCGTGAATATCGGGTATCCGGTAAAACATCAAATTTCCGCCATCGGTAAGGCAAGAAAAAGACCTTGAAAGAACTGGGCCATTGACGTCAGACGCGAATCCTTAAACGAGATAGACGTGCAACACTTCCTCATATTGCCGCGGATTTCAATGATGGGGCATCTACAAGTGTCAGCATGCGAACTGTTCAACGGACCGTCATTAATATGGGCTCTCAGAGCCGAAGACCCACTCGTGTACCGTTGCTGACTGCACGGCACAAAGCTTTACTCCTCTCCTGGGCCCGACAACACTACCATTGGACTGTTGATGACTGGAAACACGTTGCCTGGTCTGACGAGTATCATTTCCAATTGTATCGGACGGTTGCACGTGTACGAGTATGGAGACGACATCATTAATCCATAGACCCTGTTTGTCAACAGGGGACTGTTCAATCTGGTGGAGCCTCTGTGATAGTATGGGATGTGTGCAGTTGGCGTGATATGGCACCCCTGATACGTCTAGAGACGAATCTGACAGGTGACAGGTACTTAAGCATCTTGCCCGATCACCTACATTCATTCATGCCCATTGTGCATTCCGACGGATTGGGACAATTCCAGCAGGACAATGCGACACCCCACGCGTCGAGAGTTGCTACCAAGTGGCTTCAAGAACAGTCTTCTAACTTTCGACTCTTCCATTGGTCACCTAAATCCCCAGAGATGAACATTATTGAAGATATCCGGGATGCCTTGCTACATGCTGTTGAGAATAGATCTCCGCCACCTCGCACTCCTATGAATTTGTGGACTGTCCTGAAGGATGAATGGTGTGAATTGCTTCCAAGATACCTTCAGACATTAGTCGAGTCCATGCCACATCTTGTTGCGGCGCTTCTGTGTGTGCATGGGGGCCCTACACGATATTAGGCAGGTGTACCAGTTTTTCTGGCTCTTCAGTGTATATCACAATGCTGAACACATTCAGGGAAACGGTCAATTTATCTTCTTCAAGATTAGGAAGGTAATTCGTGTTTTAAATCTACAAGAAAAAATTAAGGCGGCCATCTATTGCTTTATTAGTTATTAGTAAATATATTTTTACTAATACACCATCATAAGATCTCCGCCTGGCTAAAAATGCTTTAAAAGTTGTATTTGCATTAGAAACCACCTCTTCTAGAAGAACAGTTTTTAGAATATAATATATATTAACCGCTCTCACCGCCAGCACCCACTTTGCTCAGCACTACCCCTGCCACCTCCCTGCTTCGAGGCTCTCGGCCACTAATTTTTTCAGTTCAGCATGAAGATCAGTCGAACAGACCATAAAACCATAGTAGATTTCATATTCTTTGTAGACAACAGATTCTTTTAAAATTGTAAAATATTTCAATAAACCTCATCTAGTTGTAATCTTTTGTATAAGTTTTTCACGAATTTCGACATAAAAGTATTCATATCCATAAATACAGAATGAAATCGCCCTAACTAAACATTTTCCATCACCTACA
This sequence comes from Araneus ventricosus, assembly GCA_013235015.1. Lineage (NCBI taxonomy): Eukaryota > Metazoa > Arthropoda > Arachnida > Araneae > Araneidae > Araneus > Araneus ventricosus. The sequence goes on from BGPR01003239.1 coordinate 45,555, forward strand.
ATAGGTATTTTACAATATTTTTGACACGCCATTGTGATGGAACTGTTGGGATCTATATATTTAAATTTACATGGTAAAAACCTCAGATTCCCCAACCCCAACCACCTAACCTATTTCGACAATTTTTGTTTTATGTGAAAGCTTATGACGTCTAGATATGTCATCAAGGGTCACCTGTCCCCCACTACCCCGCATTTTGGAACGAAATCGAAAAAACTATTTCCTACTATACATTCTCTATGAGGAAAAACCTTTGGACAGTTCGCCTTTGAATTTCATATATTTTAAAGAAAGAATTTTATACTGAATGAAATTTTATCCTAATCATTCATCTTCGTCGCTTATTCGCTACCGAAAAACCAACTTATATACAGAATTGGTGCACGTTCAATACATCGAGGTCAGATTTTCTCCCGCTTGTGTGGCGGGGAAGGCTGGTGAGGAGCATGCCGGCTCAGATGTCGTCCTCATCATTTGACCACGGTTCAAATTTACGAGGTCCGCCACACAACACCCTCGTGTTGCTTCAAAACTGGAGATAAATATTACTAAACTTTTAACTCAATTATCTGCTAATCATTTAGTTAAAATTTGATTCTGTACCAATGGCGCTACCTGTTTATGAGTTTGAGAAAAATTGTTCTCAAGATGAAAAAGTGGAAAATAATTAAATTCTGCTTTATATAACACACCAATAAAACTGTGTTTTAAAAACTGTTTTTAATTCATTTTTCAGCAGATCACGAAACTAACATTTGTAGTGACAGATTTTTTTAATTTTATTCAAATTATTGAAATATGTTTAACCCTTTAAAGGGCCATTTTTTCTAGTCGTGATATAATAAAACAACTTTGGGATTGAGATTAATTTAAGAAAAGAAATTCATTTAGTTTATTGGAACATTTGAATTATAAATTACCTTATTTACAATTCATAAGTTGGCCCTTATATTTTGTTAATTACGTTTATTAATTATTTATTAGTTAGAAAGTCAAGACACTTCATTATGGTTCGAGATCAGAGATCGGAACATCTAGGTTTGTGTTTCATCGAAACATTTTTGCGAAAACTTGCGCCAAACTTAAAAATTGATGAATTGGGTGGTAAGTATACTTACCTCGGCCTTGGAAAGAATTAAATTATAGAAGCACATATTATCGAATATGATAATTATATGACTCGGAAGGATGTGAGATAGTGAGATTTTAATATTAGATATTCTCACATATTAGATATGTGAGAATTTAAGAATATATAACTTCCACGATACTTCTAGAAAACTGGGAATATGGCTCCGCAGAGGAACATGAAAAGATTGATAATCTCGAAAATATTCTATTACTTTGTCTTAAATATAACACCATAACTGAAAAGTTGTTGTTGAAAAATATTGAATTGCAACTTCAGAAAACAGCTTTATAAATGCTTATGTCTATTTGATCCATTATTTTATTAATCTCTCTTCCATTCTTCTTTATTTCAAATGATGTTTCTTGATTTCGGAAGCTTAATGACGCTATTTTCTTTAATGTTATCAGTCCGTCTTAGTTTTTCACTGATGATATAAAAAGAAAATTTATTTACTTCAGATATTTTTATATTGAAGGCAATAATCCTAATTATTCTAATTAAAAATCGCATACATGCAAATATCTTGATTTCGTTTGTCGTATTTTTAATGTATCTTTAATGACACCACCATACCTTGATGTATTTCACCATCAAACTTCAATTAATTACTCGTGGATTGAAAACATTACTTTTATATCCAATCGTTAATCCGAAGCTCAATAACAATAAAATCAATTTCTACAGCCAATTATTTCATGTCACGGTTTAGAAGTATATCACAGGACATTTCAGGAATGAAAAAGATTAAAAGTCTTTTGGTAATGTCTCCAACAACTTAATTGAGTCTTCACTGCAGCATTACCATTTGTTTCGTGTCAATTTTATCTTTAAATGCACTTTAATGAAATAACCGAAAAGTTAGTTTCAAGATTCAGAAAGAAGAGTCATGTGCTGTTGCAAATTGTCATCTGCAGTGGTTTCTTTACTGCTTGAAATGACATAATTCCACGCAAGTTGCTGAAATTTGATTTTAATTATTAGTGCAACTATATTTATCAGAAATGATTATTTTATGTTCTCTGCAATTAAGAAAAATTATAAGCATTGAAAATACGCAAAATAATACTCCTCGGATTTTAGAAAAAGTAACAATCTTTTAACATCCAGATTGACTTTTTATAAAATCCGTTTACACTGGCTTCTTCCGAGTAAATCGAAGAGGTTTTGAAAAGAGGCAAATTGTCATTTATATGCAACGCAACTACAACGTGTCTCTTCAAAAAAATTGTGTGGAACAATTCAGATGATATTTCTACATTATTCAAGGCAAAAGAGTTAATAAAAGAAAGCCTAGTGGTCTTCGAAGAAGTTGGTCATTCGGGTTCTTTTCCATTCCTTCCATTTTGAGTAATCTTTTACATTCTAAATTCTATTTTATACGTTTTATGTATTTTATGTGTTTTAAATATTAATTGTCGTAATTCTTTTGTTGATGCAATCAGTTGATGCTATTGCGTTGAGCACGCAAAAAGGTGTATTGCCATAGTTTTTTGTTTAAATCTTCTGTTTCTTATTTATAATTTTTACATTTTAATTTATATTTCTATTATTTGTTTCTGTATTATATTAGAAATAGCTGCATATGCGCTATTCTATATAATACTAAGAGTTTTTAATTAAGTTTTAATTAATTTTTGACTTATTAATTTATAATTAATATCTTTGGTAAATTTTGATAATTATAACCGTTAATAAAACATCGTAATAATTATTTTGAATAGAATGAAAGATGTTTATATTTATTTGCATTTGACCAGTTTGAAAACGTGATTTCGCAAAATACGTAAATTTGACAGAATACTGATACCTTTATGTTAACTTGATGTATTAAAGGAATTTAATATATAATGAATAATAATTTTAAGAAATTCATTAAAATTTCTTTAACTGTTAAACCACTTGTAAGCATTTTAAAATGTTAAGTTACTTTAGTAAAGGCTCCCCTACACACTTCTCTAAATTATAAAAGTAAAAAATGAAAATAGAAATTATAAAATGCATAAAAACAATTTTTAAAAAATTAAAATATTATAAAGCAAAATAATAACTATAAAAAACTTTATGAAAAACAGCAAAATTATTAGGTATTTGTTAGTGTATATCTCGCTAAGTGGAGATAGGTGCGCACACTTATAAACAAAGTTCACTTTTGAGCGTCGTTTTTTTCATTCCACAACAAGAGAGGTAAGATATTTTCAGCCCTTTTTTTCAGACTTTGTTTTAAAGACTGTTTTGAATTTCTTCTTTGTGGATAAATGCTTTTCTTTCCAATTTGTTGTTCCGAAATGGGTTCAGGCCTCAGAGAAAATTCAAATTTAGACCTTAAAGTCGTTTTTATTCGACAGAAAACCTATTTTAATTTCGCATCTGCATGAATGGAGGGCCTCTGATGGCATCATGCATCGGATTCTTCTTCCTCCTCGTTATTTTTCACTCGTTTTTGTTAATATTGTATTTTTACCTCTTTCACATTTAAAACTCCCCTTAATTTGCATTTATATCTTTTGTGCTTCGCAATTTTTCCTGAATGATGCTGCACTTGCGCGCACCAGATAAATTGCTTCTATTATTGTTGTTTTTAGATATTTTTTCAATTTTTCTATCCTTAAGTTACTTTTTATTTTTCTCTTTGGATTTTATTATTTCGGAAGTTCTACCGTCAAAAACACGAAGATACGACTTTCCAATTATGTCTTTAATAGTGTACTTGGACTGCAATAATTCACTGATAGAAAAAGAGCTTTTCAATTGTATAAATAAAGTAAGTTTCGTGTCCATTTCAACATATTAAATAAAACGACTAAAAGCTTCGGAAATCGCAAATCACTTTGCATGTTTCGTCAGTTAATCATTAATAATTATCCTGTATGTATAAATAGTCCTGTATGTATAAACAGTACGTCCATTAATTTTATCCTTTATGTATAAACAGTTTATCAACAACAAAAAATGTAATGCATTTTGAGTTACGTCTTTTTTTTCTGAATTTTTTTGTAGTTTCTTTTTATAGAGAACTTTTGTCAATTAAAATAAATAACTAAGCATTTTGCAATTATAATAATTTTTTTTTACAAAAATTAACTTCTGAAGTTTTGCCTTTTTCAATATGCCAAAGAGTAAAAATAACATTGACAAAATTGAATATAAATTAAATAAATAAAACAATTTATTATATGACCAGAAATTAGCAATCGTATCATTAAGTTTCAAATTTAATAAGTTTTTATATTGTCATGAAAAGATATTTTCCTCAATCAACCTTTGTTAAATATGCAAGGGCGAGGTTGCTGTCAATATTTTCCACCTTTTACGTTTCTATTTCCTCATAAACGAATTATCTCGATAAAACTTCTCAATAACAATAATCACTGGATGTTCTCTTTTTTTATACTTCAATTATTATTATAGTAATAGTTTTGATTTATCCCTGCCAGGTTTTGTCTTCCTCTTGTTTACTACTCTTCATCATTGGGCTGCGCTTCGACCTTCTTTTATACAATTTTTCCTTCTTTATCAGTATATTTTTCTACTTATCTTACACTAAATTGTGAAGTTAAATTCAATGCGTCCGTCGGTTGATTTCTTCCGGTGAATAAAATCTGTGTGAAAAATTTGTTAATTTTTTCGACTTTCCATTTGTTTTTCTTTTCATATAGAGTGTACAGATTTGAGCCTGAAATCTGATATGGCTGCTACAGCGTACTTTTAAAAAGCCCAATGAGCACACTCTCTTTAATTTTGCCATTCTTCTTTCATGAAAATGTTAAAAGGCTACTCGAATTATTTCCTTTCATAAAAAGTGACCAATTAAAATTTCACAGCAATCTTCCTGCGTGGATTTAAAAAGTGGAACGATTCGATTTTGTAAAGAGAAATTTGAGAACACGACCACTCTCTAGCGGATGCTTTTACCCAGTGGTAACTCCCACTTCGCGGTAACTGGGTACGGTGGACCCTCATAAGTTTGTAATTTTAAAACGCATTTTTTTAAAACTTCCAGACACATTAGATAACAGTTGAATAAAGTTTGAAAAGAATGACACTAAACACTTTTATTGAGGATTTAAAGTAATCCAAAAGTGATGCATTTAATAAAAACATTTCGGCTTTTCTTTATGTGCGTAAATACTGCATTGTTACATTCGTTAACTTTCTGTTTTGAAATCGCAGTAGGTTTTTTCGGGCACAGATATTAATTTTTTAGAGTTATAAAATGAATAGATAGACGCATGAAGGCTGTGCACTTTGTAAGCTTTTAACTCGCATAATTATTAAGTTTTTCATCTACGACTAGATATATTTTACATCAGACACTGAAATGATGTAAAATATATCTACTTGATGAATCTTACTTCATCTCGTCTGATCAACCATAAACTGTTCCCACCAGGCTAGCGCAGCTGTAAAAATTATTGAAATTTTGCAGCATTGGAAAATACAATAAATGTTAAAACAGTCAAGTAACGTGACTGACGTCACATGAATTGATGCAATCTAACATCTTAAATGCATGCTATTTTAGGCTGTGCTGCGATGTCTTAATTTTTTCTCGGCACGCTTAACGTGTATCCCGTTAGCAAAAATCGATTTCACTCTATTTAAGGACAACATTTCATTAAATAGGAAGGCTTACGACATGAATTCAATTATAGGTAGATGAATCCATTTTTCTTCTAGAAGCGGTGGCATGATGGCATAGCTCTTTCCTTTGGGACCGGAGCTTAGCTGATATGGAACCCGCTTACTCCGAATATCAAACGTGAGCACTTATCTGGTGCTTCTATGTATATTTTCTTAGAATCACAAGATTAAAAATATTCTTAAGGTTTTTGAGGATTTAAATAAATACAAAACAATTCAGTTTATTCAATTTACTTATTTACTCACTTATTTTACAAAGATAATGTTTTAGTCCTTAAAGCTATTGCATCAAAATAATTGTGCGCTTAGAGGGTTCAATCTCCCAAGATTCAACATTCCTCCTTTTAGTTAGGAGTGGAAGTTTGGAGAGAGGAATGTGAGTTCGGGTTCCATGCTCATCATTTGACCACGGTTCGAAATTTCTCCGTAAAATGCCAGAAGTGTAACTTGAAATAGGGACCCTACTTTAATCAATAAACAATTTGGCAACATAGTTGGTCATTTGCATCTCATCACGGAGGTGCAAAATATCAAATATTTTGATTTACTGTGTATACGATGAGAACGAAAACAAACCAAAACCAGTGTTAACTATAGGATTTCAATCTCAAAAGTAGTCTTAGTAGATTAAGGCATGGCATGGCATGGCTGAGGAACTAAATCAGAGGAAGAAGTTTAGGGGCCTGTCCTCTGCTACCACCATTATTCAAAAAATTGCAAACCTATATATGCTTTAGCAAAGATTTGCTTGCTGAGGTCATGATGTCTCTTGTAGGTTTTTCTCTAAGTGAAACTCAATGAGGACCAGATTTTCCTGAAAGTTTTCAAGTAAGGCATTCTACATGTATAGACACCGAGACTTCTTCCTCAGGCGATACCTAGGTGCTCCGAGTCTCTTTCACCACCAGTCAGTTCCTCACTTCCTTTGTATAATGAGTCCATGACTCATGGATTTCGCTAGATCTGTTGAACCAAGTGGAAATAAAACCACCACCATTAGAGAACATATTTATTTGCACTCCAATATGTTGAATTTGTCATAATTCAGCTAAATCATAATTTAGACAAACCATACTAAAGCAGAATGTGAGATACAAATCTGTACACTTTATTATAATAAAGAATTGTTCTCTAAAATGACATTCCTTTTTTATATTAACATTGCATAAATATTTTGGAAACACCAGTAAATAAATATATTTCGTTTATTTTATCAAGCTCCTCCAAATCAATTTTGAAATATCGTTTTGAAAAGAAGCTTTTTTGAAAATAAATTTTTGTGGAAATCCCTATTCATATCTTAAGTTTTGTTGCTTGTGTACAAATTCCGAAAAGAATTTCAAAATTTACTTTAAAAAGACATGTAAACCTCACGAATAATAAAAAAATAAATGCATTTTGCATAAATGAAAAACATTTGGTGCAAAAAGACAATCGGAGAAAGACGTTTGTTTTGTTAAAGGAAATAATTATTCAAGATAAAAAACATTAAAATATTTAATATACTTATAAATCTACTATACACACTCGCATGATTTATACCCAAGCGTTGGAAATTATCAGCTTTTGAATCAGACTATAGATTATCCTTTGAATAAATTCTATTTTGAAAGCAGGGAAAATTTATTTTATTATGAAATATAATTTTCAAAATGTTTTAATGCTTATTTTTCACACATTTTAAACATTTTTCACTAACTACATCTTATCGATCTCAAATGACAAAATTATCTCTCGTAAAAGAATTCATGGGCGAGATAAAAACAAACCATTTATTTTAATGTAAGACCGTTTCTTTAGCGCATTGTCATCATTATTGATATCAGTATAGTATTTAGAATGCTGAATAAAGAAATATCTATTTAATCATAAGAAATGGGAGACATTTTTAATAAACGAAATTCTACAGATTTTATTTTATGTGTGATATGCAAGTGTATGTACGTGCGCAGATATTTGAGATTTTAGCATTTATTCTGGATCTATTTATGTTGATTATTTTGAAAATGTTTTATCACTGTGTTATCTTCCATTACAGTACCATTTATTTGTAACTTCTATTATATATTTGTGGAAGCCAACCTTCAAAAGTATAAATCTGATTTATAATTTCACCTTGGTTTTTTCTACTATTGAAACTTTTTTACCATATACAACACAAACGAAGTATGCTAACGGGAATCTTAGGCACTGTATAATAGACAGTATCAAGTAGGTTGCTTCTCTTTATGGGGTGGTTAATTATTTTTATTTTTAATCACGTTCAAGAACTCAAAGTATTATAGAAAGAAGTCTTTGAGATTTTCTTACTAATTAACAGAGATCTTACTTCTATTATTGTTTTATTAATTTAAAGTTATTAAATGTATAGATATATACAAGGCAGAGCTTATCATTTTAGGAAACTCGATTTCTTACAAATTTTATTCATTTTGAAATGTAGGGCCAGGTTGGATGCAGAGTTAGTATTTTGCAATCGAGAGGTTATGAGTTCAAGCCTCGATTTGATCATATATCTTTTTGTAAGTATGATTGGGACTTGCTAAATAACGAGCAACTCAACAACTCGTCGCAGAGTATTTGCTTGCAGCGATAGCACCCTGCTATCCTGATAAGGTGCGAGAGTTCCAAATATCATCTCTTCGTCGACTTTAATAGGAGTTCGATTCAGCATCATATTAATTAGAAGAGTGAGATTTCGGTGCCATACACATGTGATGTCATTATGAGTGTGGTAATAATTTTTCCTTTGCTCCCCTCAATTTATAGCACGAAATATTTCTCGTATTTACAATGTCTACTTTAATTCATACTATTCATTTCCCATTATTGTATCTTGCTATAAACAAGAAACCGGCCTCAAGTCTAGTGGTGAGGCTGCATATGTACAAGACAACAAAGTTAATTCAATGTAATCATGACTTAATCCTGTCAACAATAACTAGCAGCAACGGTCTCAACAGCTGTAGCGAGGCCGCATCTATGAAATCATCAATATAACTCGTGTAACAAGTTTTTGTGTTACACGAGTTGCATTGATGACCGGTGTTTATATTTTGCCATTACTTTGTAATTTCTTTTCTCTTGGATGAATAAATATTTCACGAACATCCATCTAAACTGCAAACCGGAGATTTTCGTCTCTGGAGACAGGAATGTGTCGTAGTGGAATGGTAACAATTTGCCATTATGCGTGTAGTTATAGTATGTAATGCTATTACCAAAGACATGTGATAACAAAACAACACTATAACAAGATCTGATGCTAACACAGAAATCCTATTCAGTCTATTTCTTTATGAAGATCGCAGGTCACTAACGTTGCAATCGCACATTGGGCAGCAATTTTTTGGCGTTTTGCAAAGCTTGTTCTGGTACTCATATAATCCTACATAAAAGAAATGCGAAAAATTGCTGCACTCTCCGATTTACGTAAGTGAACTGTAGATAAGTACAATGTTCTAGTACTGTTTGTTAAACACTAGGCATTCCTGTGATTTTATTTCAAAGAAAATTTTTTACTTCTCGACCCAACTTAGGCTCGAAAAAGTAAAGGTACTGGTCTAGGCTAATTTCATCATATGCCGGTGACGGCAGAACAAAAATCCAAACTACTAAAAGGCTCAGTCCTCTAAAGGTCCATATCAATCCTTATATCTTTATGATTTAAAAATTTCAAGAACGAGTGTGATATTCTTCACTTTATCGCTGTTCATAGTTGAAAAGTCTACTTCCACTTTTTTATGCTGAAATTCCAGAAATCGGACATTAGTCTAATAAATCAAATAAAATAGATTTATGTAAACTCTGATTTGAGTCTTTTTTTCTGAATTTTCATTTATCCCTCATAATTATTTTTTCACTTTAATGTATTAAATTTTCCGTATGTCTTCTCTGAAGAATGAAATGGAAAATATTTAAATTGTGAGGATTATCAAATAAAGAAATAAAAAGCAAAGCTATAGACAAATGATTAAAGTATTTCCTCGAAGAATAATCTGAAAGAAAATTTGATTACCATTTAAAAGTAAATAAAAATTATGCGAAGCATACATTAATTTAAGTAATAGTGCTAAAGTTATCTATTTAAAACTTTGCTACTTCAATAGAAAGAAATAATGTATAGCTAATTTATATATTTGTAATACAATATACGATTGGTTTATTATTAAACTGCATTAACATGGGAATAATTTTCCAATTGCGCAACTGAATTTTCGAAATTTCCGTCCTACCTTTTATGTAACGTTTTCCCACTAGTTGACCTATCAATAAAACCTTCTGTTTGTTCAAATAATTACTTTATGAAATACAAAAATCTTATTTAACACTTCAATAATATCAATTCTTAATTTTCATAGAAGCCGACATATTCTCGGTCTCAAAAATGCTATACAGCTCTTTGACAGCAGAAAAATTATTTCTTCTTATCTCTATTTCTATCACCTAGAAACTTAGTAAATAGAGAAGAGATCGTATTTCTTTTAAGTTTGGAATTTTGCTTTTCTTTTATTTATAGGTCGGAAATAGAATTTTGTGCCGCTATCTAAAATTGAGACACGTGACACGAGGATCTCCATAATATATAGAGTTTTACTGGATATGCTTTAGATTGCTACTACAAAAAACAAGAGGAACTTTTCTTCCACAAATTCCCTGACGATCGCAAGTACGCCGTGATGATTTTCAAGTTAATTGCTCTCTTGGGATTTAAAATGGCTAATAAATATATTTTGATGCTATATTAAAAACATAATTTTGAATTATTTTACATTAGAGGGCTGTAAAATAATAAAAATTTGGATTGTTTTAATTTTTAAGAAACTGATATAAAATATTTATAGATTCTGGAAAACTAACAATTAAACAAAAAGACTTCAAATCGCTAATGAGATTTGATGTTATTTTTTAAGTTTTAAAAGCGGGAAATGCAACATTTCTCTATTTAAAAATATATTACCGAGACAATTTAAGTTCAGTAAAAAAATCCTATTTTAGTTATGATAATCATAAATTTAACAATGCCAATTCCAACTTCAGTTGTATAAAGGTGCATAATTCATTCCAAGGAATATTGAAAATAGAATAAATAATACAGAACACTCTAATTATAGTTTAATTCATTAAAAAAATTGCTTAAGTTCTTGTTAAAGTCTTATTAAATCTTAAAGTTCTTGATAAAAATCTTTTTTACTTTAATTGGAATGTAACAAGTAACTTTCTATTGGTTTATTTTATGAATCAGACTTAATTCAAAAGAGGTAAAATAGTAATTGATGCAAGTATGCATCATTTCACAGTGTAGAACTAAGCATATTAATGTATGAAAATCTATATATAGAATTGAATGAGATCATTGTAATGAAATAAAATAAACAAACAATGAATGTTTCCCTTTTTTTCAATCACAATATTGTTTTGTTCAACAAAGTTTCGAACTAAAAAAAATTAGAAGCCCCCGAGAAAATTGTAATTATTTGTCAATATAATTTAACTCGCAAAAGAAATATTAATGCGCAAAATACTTTAATTTTAATAAATTGCAGTTTCATTAGAGACCATAAAAGTGGCAAATAACATTCGACATTTCAATAATTATCGTAACTGGGTTTGGATCAAGGAAAATGTACTTTAATTTCACTTATTCTTCTTGGTACTTAGATTTGTATTTCCAAATTTTTTTAGCTTCTTTCAAACTAGGTAAACTTCATTTGAGCGGTGATTAAAAAGTAACAAGATACGTGCCCTACCCTCAAAGCTAAAACCCGCAAAGTGAAGACGCTTGGCCGATATTGAACTTAAACTCTATCACGTGTGCGCCGAAAGTTACGCTGTCCCTGCAACTTCTGTGCAGTAAACCTTTGAAAAATGTATGTACTGTGTTGTTGTCACGTTTGCTATGGCATAGAAACTTGAGTTGAAAACTGCGCTTCAATCTCTTAGAATGTTCGATATCCTTGAAAAGTCATTACTATAAACCCAGGATTCCTTTCCTGTTAAGCGGACATTAACTTTGTTGTTTGCCGGTTTGGGGCCTTATATGCTACAAAAAAACTTATTATCATATAATAAGTATCTGTATTTTTCTATTTTTTCATATTTCATTTCAGTTTTTTGTTGGCTGAGATAAAAGAGGGTTCAAGAAAACAAGGCACAACAGTAGAATTTCATATGATTAAACTGATGATTGACTTTTAGCAGTAATTTTAAATTTTTTATATAAAATGTATTTACCTACTAAGTAATTAAAATTCAAGGTCGCCTTACTCTAAAGCACCTATTAGTATAACATTTCGTATAGAAAATTAGTCGTATTCCATTTACATTATAATTTTTATTTAGTTTGTAGTTATTACCATTTGTGATCGGAGCAAACATTTTGAGTAACCTTGTATAATAAAATAAACTTCAATATACAGGGTGGTTATAAATTATTGAACCCATTTCAAAAATTAATAAAAAAAACTAATAACGTTACAACTACGGTTTTTTTTTAAATTAGAGAGAAACTAAATTTTTTTTCAAGTAGGTGGCGTTACCAGTACGGCGTTCTAAATTTGCTTCTGTGAGAGATTTCCACCCGCAATGGCTACCGAGCAGCAGAAGCCTATGCGCGTTTTCTGGTTTCCTTTTTACATTTTCTTGAATATTTCGAAAAATATTCAGTATCACTCTACATGTGAATTAACAAATTAGAGAGCGTAAAATTCCCTACAAATACATGCTTTTATTTTTCTCCTAGCTTTAATAGTTTCTCAGATAATGGTTCCTTAAAATTTGAGATGTCCAATAATTTACGACCCCCTAGACCACCGTAACGGCGCGTTAACTATATGATAAAAAACTTTTTCAAATGCTCTCCTAATTTAAAAAACAACCGTAGTTGTAACATTAGAAGTTTTTTTATTAATTTTTAAATGGGTCCAATAATTTATGACCACCCTGTATATCAGATTCAATTCACTTGGTATTCAATTTATACCAGAATTTCAGTTCTGTAGAATGTCTTTTAACAAAGAAGAAATTGTGTTCTGAGACAGTACAGTGTTTCAAACTTTTTCAGTGTCTCATAGAAAGTATTATTATTGGACCTAAAACTACAAGAACGAAATCAATTTTCCACATCTAAGTCAATAAAATGAAAATAAAAATATTTTTTTCTCTGGAGTTGTAAAAACGGAAAATGTGCTAGACTGATACCGAAAGAGCATAAATTTCTTATCCCTCACCAAACGTAAATGTCCACGAAATAATATATTATCAAGAAACAGGTATAAAAACTGGTCAAACTTCAAAGTTAGCAACAAAATCGAAACAAGTTTTCCTACTCTTTGAAGAGTTTTTACTAGTTGGTTTAAAATGATAAAAATCAACATTTTTGTTAAAGTTAGAAATGTTTATAGAAAAAACCAGATACGCATTTTTTGCTTTTAAAACAATATTAATTTTGACAGGTTTTTATTTATGTAATACTTGCGTCCGAGATAGTGAGCAATACATCTTTTGAAATAAAATGGCAATTGTTTTCAAAAATGTCTAAAATTATTTAATTCTATTAACAAATATTGTGAATATTGAACATTTTCTAAAAACCATGCTTCAGAAATGACGCTAGTTAATTATTTTAGGTGCAGGTAGTCTCAATTGGGGCAAAAAGGTAGAATTTTAAATGTTTAGTTTAGGCATATTAACATCCCGTTTTGATGCAACACGAGGGCTATTTTGAGACGGACCCCGTAATTTTGAACAGCAGTCAGATGACGAAGACGACGCATGAGCTGACAGCTCCCTCTCTGAACTTTCGCACCAGAGCAGCTAGAGTACGTTTTGCCCCTAAGTATGAATTAACATGCAATAGGTCCACATACACGACGAATCTTCAGTGAAGTTGGGTTTCGAACTTGGAACCCTCCGGCCCAAAAGCCGGTTCCTTATCACTAGGCCACCGAAAAATCAGAAATTTAAATGTAGTAATTTTTTTTAATATTTGTTGAAAATAATACGAAACACATAAATATAAAACATTATGAAAAACAGAAAAATCGAATATTGATTTATAATATTAATCGAATATTGACTTATAATATTAATCGAATATTAACTTATAATTTTAATCGAATATATTAATTAAACCAATTATAACATTTTGTAAATTTATTTTGAGATAGAGTTCTCTCACGATGCGAATAGTAAGGTGCCATCACATACGCAACGATATATCGTCGTTAGTACTTTTCGCAAGCGTTGCGAACGACGATATATCGTCGTTCGGCACTAAAAGGGTTAAACCAAAAGGTTTACTGTCCATCATTCTGTCTCTTCGTGTCCATAATTCTGTCTCTTCTGTCTAATGATAATACCGCTTTTAGTTATTGTGATCACATAGAGACATAACACCATGCTGTGGTGTTATGTCTCTATGTGATCGCAATAACTAAAAGCGATAATATCATTACTTTGGTGAAGGCATTAGGACCTGTAGTGCGACCTGGTGATCCCGACTTTTGGATTGGAAGGTTCCAGGTTCGAAACCCATCTCCACTTAAATTCTGTCGTGTATGTAGGCCAGGCACATGGTAAACCTGATGTTGAGGGTTAAATTTCCTTCTGCTGGTGCGGTGCAGAAGTTTGTAGAAGGGGATGTCGACTCAAGCGTAGTCCTCGTCATCTAACTACGGTTACAAATTGTGATGTGTTCCAAAACTAACTTTAGTTTTACTATAAAAACCGGGAATTATTTTAACTCAACTGAAAATTGCTAATAGATCAGAATATACATATTTGCGCTTATTGCAGAGCTTTTACCGTTGTTTCTATTACTCTGGAAATTAGCCTTTACGAAAGCATGAGAAGTTGCACAATGAATAAGAATAGAATATTAAAGAGATGGAAAATGGCATTTTGGTATGTTAAAGTGGTAGGTTTATATCCGTTTTGAAAATGAAGAGCTGTCTTCTGACTCCTATAAAAGGCAGCATTTGAGAGCTATCCTTAATCTTGAAATAAAAATAATGTATTCCTTCCGTGAATTCTGCGACATCTGTGGCATGATCTCTATCTTCTGTCAATATAATTGCACAGTTATGCAACAATAAGGAAAAGTGTTCGACGCTATCCATCATGTAGTCAGCTCGATGTCTCTGTTATTCTGAGTTTGGATAAACTCGAGCAGTGTTTGAAAGCATGACTTCAAGAAGACTTTTATTTTATTTCTTTAGACTTTATTTCTTTTCTTTTTATTTTTTCCTCGGAAGAAAATCACGCTACAGGAAAGATTCCACTTACAGTATTGCATGACATAAATTGCACATCAAAAGACAAAAATTGAAAACATAAAAACTAAGACAATACGAATAGCAGTACATTTTTGCACAAACAATTTTAAAACGTTAAACATATTAAGAATTCAAAAGTGATACACTTCCTTTTCAAAACCTTAAACGACATATGAGGAATATCCATGTCTTCAATAAACTTGTTAAATTTTGTGAAATCTATACAAAGAGAAATTATCAATATGATTAAATTTTACATATATATTTTCAAATAATCGGTTATTTCTAAATTTTTCTGGTCGGTACAGCAAAATGAATACAATTAAGTATATCACTGCAGTCAATTGCATGTTGTGCTGATTTTTAAAGAAAACATCAACATGCACACTTATCATAATATTCGAAGGAAATGCCAATTTTATGCATCTAACAAACTATTTTTCTTGAACTGCAATAGGCTTCACACTTTTCATTTAGTAGTTTTAAAAATGATGTATCATAGAGGTATAGTTCTTTAATATCAAAGAGCAAGCACAAACATGGGGTCTATTTGACCCCACCATTTTCCTTTTATTAAAAAAAACCCTATACAGATTTCTCAAAACCTGCAGTTATTTCCTGTACCTTTATGGATGGCTTAGAATGAAGGGCTAAGAGCAGCAGATAAAAGAAAAACATAATGGTTCATTTTTTACAGAGTCGGAGTCGGATTTTCCCCGTGCATGTGCTAACGTTTCAGATTTATTAAAACATTATGGCTATAACAGTATACAGAAACTATAGACTGTTTGTTAAATATTAATTTTTTTATAATTTAAATATTTTTGCAGAAAAAATTAATTATTTTATACTTAATGATGTATAATAATTTTTCTCTCTGCTAATAATAAAAGAGAATGTGTGTGTGTCAGTGTTAGAGCTCTACAGGGCAGACCGCTGGAGCTAGAGCTACGAAATTTGGCACAAACATACTTTGGAGGGTGGGAATATACACCTCAAAGCCCTTTTTTTGAAATTTTACGTAGAATTTTAATTAATTAAAAATTAAGCGAAATTTTGGCGTTTTTCTTAATAACTTCCGAAAATATTACAGCACAAAAATCATTTTTACACCATCTGAAAGTGTAAAAAATTTATCTTTCTAATAATATCAATTATGTTGCCGTACAATGTTTCTCGAATTTTAATAAATTAAAAAAAATATTTGCTGGCATAATTTACAGCAATACTTTTCATTATTGCAACGCAACTCAAATTGTTTTCATTGTTTAAACAAATATTTAATTGCATATTTCTCTTTCATTGCTGTAATCTGAGAATACCCTAATA
Organism: Araneus ventricosus; assembly: GCA_013235015.1. NCBI lineage: Eukaryota > Metazoa > Arthropoda > Arachnida > Araneae > Araneidae > Araneus > Araneus ventricosus. Next base: position 61,932 of record BGPR01003239.1, read on the forward strand.
AATTTTGCTTTCATATTTTATTTCATGTAAAGTTTTGTGAAATCTGTAAACCAAACTCTCCGAGGTATTACATTGCCTACATTAAGAAGTATATCCAGTAAGCTGAATAGTTATGGTTGCTATCTTTTCATTCTTTTCTCAGCATGTTTTAATCAAACTATCATGCCGCTGGCCATAAAAGGTGTCGTGTTGTTTTAAAGTTGAAATCAAATGCATATTTTATAAGAAGAATAAGAAAGTGAAGATAGTGCCGACAAATATGAAATTAGAGGTTGCATAACGTGGTCAGTTATTTCACTCTATTAGAAACATTTATGTAAACAATGAACAGAAGAGGTCGGAGGTCACGAACAGAACATGCGTTAAATATCTACCACAATCTGAAGTTTAAAATTACGTTGTTAAGCGAACCATGAATATAAAATGATGAAACATTCAATTGAAATCATATTACTGGCAAACAAGCTGGTCGCCGAAGGCGGCTAGTACATAATAAGTTTAATATGAATACAATTGGTGGAAAAGGAATGGATTCAGAAAAATTTATGGGAAAACGAAGACAACCTAAATTTTCTTTGTTTTTCTATTTCTCATACAAATGGGATTTTCAGTTCATATGCCCGAAAAGTTATCCAAAGTATTAGGGCAACTATTTTTGTGTTTAAGAGGCAATAAAATGAGTAATTGACTATCAATTTGGATCGAAATGACCCCGCATATCTGTTAATTTTCCAAAAATAATTCGTGTGTTGAAGACTTAATGTAGTCTACGTCAGGGATATCCTTCTGCGAAGTTACTGTGGTCTCTTTCAGAGAACATTTGTATATTTGTAAAAACAACTGGAATTTTTAAATTCTGTAGCTCTCGCATTATTCAACTGAGTCTAATAAATAGTCACTTTTTGATAGTTTACTTTTCAATAAACCACTTTTAGTATAGTCACTTTTCAACAAGCCATTTTTATTACAGTATTTGTCACATTTCGATAAGCCCTTATATGGAGCTATGCCGTTTGATTTTCTTAGTCTTCGTTGCGTCACATAACCGAACCTTAAATTCCATCCTTTAAACTTTAATTTGATTTCTTTTTCTAATAGTTCAACGATTCTGCGTCCAAATCTCATCCAATAGTTTACTTTGAAAGCTATTTGGATGCATTCTGAGAAAAGAAGCAATGTTATGTTTTTTTTTTTCCTGAAATTTTCAGTTGCTAAAAGTTTGGTTGAATTGAGCAAGTATTAAGATAAGAAAGGCTTAAAAAGCTCAGTCCAGTGCTTTTAACAATTCATTTTTGTTATTATGTCATTTTGTAGTTGATTTCTGACTAATGTGAAATTTTATACGCTTCATTTTATTACATATCGGAATTTCTTTCGAAAATAATTTTCAGTTTGAACTCATTAACAGAACAAATATTTTTTCTATAAAAGAACATAGATTATAATCTGCAACTTATTGAAGTTCAGAAGTTTGTCAATTAGGAACACTCATTTTTTAAAAATGAATACTCCATTTTTTAAATTTCTGTACAAAATCTTTACTTATTCTAAGACATAAGTTTTTTCACATTCAAAACTACTACCATCGTTGATAATTCCAAAAATAAAGTAATAAACTTGATAAAGACAGTTTTTTAAAACACAATTATTAGTGTACTAAAAAAGGAGAATTTTTCTTATTTTAATAGCTTTCTACTTTTTAGTCTTTAACCAATAGTTCCTTATTTAAACATTATGGAAATATTATGGGGAAGCTCAAATGGAACCAAAATTTAATTCAATTAAACAATTAAATCTTAACTTGCCTCTGAAACTATTAAAGTGTATTGTGATCGAGAACACTCAAGTGTACAAATTTTGAAAATGCTAATACATCAGGAAGAGAGTAAAAAAACAGAAAATTTTATCTTTAGTAAAAGCGAGTAGAAACAATTTTACAAACGAAGGATATGAATACGAATATTCTTTTAAAAATGAATACTATATTAAATGTTCTTTTTCCTTGAGGTAGACGTAAATGTGAATTTTTAATGAAATTTTATATCAACATTTTTTTAAACAAAGCACAGTGTAAAGAAATTATTTTTCTTTTAATGAATTCAATTTTATTCTTTTTATTTCTTTTAGTGTTTTATTAATCCCATCACTATTGTTAGTACTTCGGATAAATTCTTTCTCCAGTATTTCATACATCTGCACATTTTTAATTTTGTTTTTCTTTGTATGAATTTCAAAATTTTTTTTTCTATAAAAAATGGTTGTTAAAATAAATTTTCAATCAAAAGACAGCGATAATTTCATTTTTATAAAAGAAAATCTTGTTTTCTTTTCATTCGAACTACGATATATTTAAGCCTTCTACATCCATTTCAATATCGATCTCAAGTTCTTTTACTACGCGTTAATTTTCAGAATTTTTTTATAACGAAAATGATTACCTTACATCTGCTGTTTATTCCGCTGGCAGCTTTGAATTTATTTATGAGTAATAAAAAAAACCGAAAATTTCACATTCAACAAAATTATATTTGCATCCTTTTCCTATTGAAAATAAGACGACCTTTCTTTCTTTATTTTTCACACACTTTTCTTTAACTTCTTTTATGCTTGCTAATCTGGAATTTTAATGGATACTAAGAAGCAGTCGAAAATAATTATTAATAAATATTTTACGAAACATACTTTTATTAATGTATCAAATTTTATGCTTATATTTTCGTATTAATGTATCTATCTGGAAGTCGAGACAAAATTCCTGAATATTCATGAAAAAAATATATTATGAATATGATTAATAATACAATTTATTTTTTATTTTATTTATCAGCGTAGAGTATTTAGAGTATTTTTATCAGCTCATCATGCTTTTGATTTTTAACTTTCAAATTTTCGATACTAAATTTTCTACTTTTTAACACATTAATAAGAGTTATTTAAAAATTTTTATTAATATTTGCTTAATTAGTTAGAAAATATTTTGAATAATATTTCAGTCAGTGAAATTACTCGGAATTTTGAGAGGAAAAATTACTTTTTAACGCGCTTTTAATTTTACATTAAGAGCACAAATATAAGTTTACCTACTTACCAGCAATTTATAGAAAAGAATGCAGAAACAAAAGTGGGTAAATATTTGAAAGAAATGGAATTCGAATATATAAAACATATTTTTAAAACATTTTTCCAGAAAATAATGCGTTTGAATATTTCAATTACATGGTGTATGCGTTTGCACGCGTTTTGTGTTTAAAATTGGCTGCTTGATTTTTGGTATTTTTACTATGTGAAAAATTATAGACAGATAATTTGCATAAAATTTATTAGTTATTGATTAATAAAAAGAATGTCACACATATTAAGCGTTACGATTGATAAGCAACATTAGGAAGATATGTAAAAACTCTTTAAATGCTAATGACAAGTTTGCTACACGAATGAGGAAATTATCGATTTATTTTTTGTCTAATGGAACAAATCGTTTCGACGTTAATCAAGCGTCAATGATTTAGATATCGTAATTTCTTTAATCAGCTAAATTAGCTGCATATAAGGATTTTGTCAAATAATATCTTAATATACGACTAATGTTCTGGTTAAAAGATTTTTTATCGTAATTTACATCGAAGCTCTTTATATAGCCATTTTTTTCAAAAGATTTACATAAATCACTAAACCTCCTCAGAGAAAGTAATTACACGATATGCGATCGGTGTTATGTATTTCTGGGATCTTAAAACTATCAGTCATAAAATGGCGGCAAATTGTCCGATAAAGTTTTATTTAGATGGGTTCATATTGCTGTGAACCTGAAATGTCGCTTCCCAGCAATGTTAGTCTCAGTGTTGGAAATACATTTACAGAAGCTCTTACTAGCTATCGGGGGCTGGTCAAGCTAATGAATTCCGATCTTTGGCGAAAAATTTGGTCACAAAATGAAGGTCCTGAAAAATGCTAGAATTTTCGTCCTATCCCTATTAGGAACGGAGATATAGAGAATATACTAGAGGATTCTATGTGAAGTCACGCCCTATTGGAAAGGCTATAAATACCGAACTGCAAACGAGAGAAAGGAAGGTCTTTCGAAAATGTTTAAACATCATTGAATCTCTTTGGAGTTTTTCCACAGTGGGAGCTGGTAAGCTGATAGACGCCGAGCGGTATTGAATGTGCTGTTACTGTCATTATTAATGATTTGATGTCTGCGTTTCTAATTTGTACAAGGGCTTTTTTCTTGTTTCCTGTGCTTCGTGTTTTCCGGAATATTCGTGAGTAAAGCGTCGTCCTCCATTATCCTACCTGTTGGACTGCTTTCGCCGCACATTCAACGGACGATGTTCGTAATAATATTTGTTTGAATTTCCATCATTATGTTGATGCAGTCTGTATAACTATTATCACGAAATGAGCAATTAGCCCAATTATTCAAGCTTTATATTGTATCTTTCCTAGAGTAGTAATAAATGATTTTGTTCATGCGATGGAATTTGGCTCATTCGAAGCTGACCGGACCGCAGTAAAAATTCTATTTATCCAAAACTCTGATTACGAAAAAGTGGATCTAAAGTGGTTAGAACAAGAGAATTTTTAAAATTGCAATAAGGATGTATTTTTTTATATTTAATAAAATTTTCTAAAAACTTTAAATAGAACTTCTATATATAAGTATTTTAATAAGCAAATTGTAAGAGCACTTTGAATGCAACAATGGTACACTCATGTCCATAAATTGAGGATAATGAAGTTCAGGCAAAGAAAGAGACAGAAGCAAAACAAATTTGACTTATTTGTAAAGACTATTTATTAAACAAAAGGTAAAGAGCAAAACAGATGCTATATGTTTGACATAATTAATAAAAATTGCGATTTTTACTCCCTGGAGCAAATTTCAAAAAAGAACCTATTTACAAAAAACAGCATAACATGGTTAGTATGATGGTTAATACGGAGTATGTCTCCCGGACGATGCAATACAGGCCTTACAACGCCTAGGCATGCTGAATATCAAATTATCAATCTGATCTTGGGGAATATTACACCACTCATCAAGCAATGCCCTCCGAAGTTCCGGTAGACAGGTGGGAGGGGGTTGACGGGCTGCAATTCGTCGGCCAAGCATATCCCACACATGCTCTATTGGATTCAAGTCCGGTGAGTATGCTGGCCAATCCATACGGGTGATATCCTCCGATTGAAGGCATTCGTCTACAATGTTTGCACGGTGAGGACGGGCGTTGTCATCCATAAACAGAAATTCAGCACCAAAATTTTATCAAAGTCAAAATTTTATTCGTATTTGTAGTATATGCATTACCAAGTAAAATAAACAGACAAGATATAAACGTATTTAAAGGAACAAAAGCAATTCATATAGATTTTTTTTACAGTTTTTAGTTTTGATTTCGAAATTAATCAAAATAAATTCAATTATACACGATCTGTTAACATTGTGTGAATAAAACAAAATTCAAATTACCAGATAAAAATTCGAATTAAAAACGTTTAGATTAATCAAGTTCCACTGAATTGACCATGTCAAACATTGCTCTGAATTTTTCCTGTCTCATTTTGCATTTCGAGAGAGTTTTTTTTTCACTTGAAATTGTTAGCTGTCTAGAGCTCCAATATTTCTTATTGCATTTTTTTAATATGTGTTCTATTTAGGGTTGAATAGTATTTCTGAATTCTTAGTGCGTTTCTCAGACTAAAATCTTTTCAAATCGCTTTTGTGCTCAAGTTTGTTAATTTTCTTCCCACACCACTCTTTTATATAAGGTAGTATTATCTATTGGCTGATTTACTTGACCTTTCTCGGGCCAAAAAAACTTAATAAAGCCCTTCTTATGTTTCTGTATTTGTGGGGAAAATTTGAAGTACTTATAACAAAGGTTGTATTAATCACAATGATATGTCATCAAACCACATATTACTAGCTGCATGGTGTAAATCTAATATGAGAGAAAGTAAAATTAGATTTAACACTCGATGGAATTCCAACACTTAATAAATAAGTGGATTTTATTTTTTAAAAAATAGCGTATAATTTTACGTTAAAAATATTATTTTATATAAAATATTGTAACACAAAATCCTCTTATCGTCAGTAATTCTATTTTTAGTTCAAATAAAAATATAATTTGCACCAAAATATTTTTAATTCTCGAAAAATTAAACCGTTCCAAAAGAGTTTTAAAAAACACCAAAATTTAATTTTTCCTTAAATTTTTAACAAATTTTAACGACTGATATAAAATTTAATTCCAAATTCCAGAGGCAAATCGGAAAATAAGCAGAATAATTTAAAATTTATATTTTCATTCAATAACAATGGAAGTATTAAAGAAAAAAACTTTTTTCTATATGGAAGCATAGTTTTTAATTATAAAAAATATTTCTTTAATAAATTGTCACGAAACTTTCACTAAACAGTTCGTTATGGTCCATAGCATTTGTCAGCAAAATTTGAAGATAATCTAATTCGTAGTTATGACGTTTGAAGCACAGAAATAATTCACAAATATTCACTTGTATTTATATGGATTTAAGACAGGAATATTTTTTATATCAAAGTCTATTCCTCAAAACTTAATGATTTAAATATATGTAAATATTACATCATTGTCTTTTATATTCTTGCTATGAATGGAAGAATCGACTTCTCAGGGAAAAATATCTGAAAACAACTGAAACCATTTAACATCATTTTAAATCATTTTTACATAAGAAGTATTTAGTGCAAAAATTGGTATCAAAACCTTGTTTCATTTTTATTGGTGTATTTTTTATACAAGATGTATTTAAAATGTTGAAAACAATAATAAACATTCATCAATGTTTCATTATTAAAAATTGATGTTTATGAATACAGCACAACGGAAAGTGATTGAAAAATTGATTATAAAATTTCATCTTAACAAACATGAAACAAATAAAAGTATATAAAAAGTAAACAAATACAGTCGCGCCGCCTAGAGGTGATGTATAAGTTAAAGTATTACAGAGAAGCTAAAGAACAAAAGATGACTCATTAATATGAGAATAAATATAATGAAACGATAGGATGCGTAACGGAAGGGTTAAGTAATTCATCATATTCTCCACAGAAGTATAATTTAGATAAATGAGTTTTTTTAAATCAATCTAAATTTTTGATGGTTTTATCATTGTATTTCTGAATTAGAAAAATCGCTGCTCGTAACGTCTTTCTGAGGCAAGAAGTATGTTCTAAAAATTAAATTTATTACATATCAATATGAAAAAAAACTCTCATTTCAACTGGAATAAGAGTTTCCAAGTCTTATTTGTCGTAATACTCGCAATTTTTAAGTATCTGAAAATCTTTCAAGAAACTTCTATTTCAATACAATGCAACATCACGATACGTTGCAGTTTAATATTCCGCTTTGCAGAAACTTTCCTCTACTTTTCGCTCTAAGGGACATGATGCCAAATTGGGCTTCCAAGTGTTTGCTGCTGGAATATCAAAACCAGCATTACAAATAATGCACGTTGCTGTTTCGACTTCAGTTATTCGGTGGGTTTTTTCTCCGTTTAAAGTAAAAACAAGCGATATTTAGAAAAATTCAAACTTTTCGCTTAAAAAAATGCTCGAATTTTCTTCTTACTTTCTGTCTTTCTGAATGTTTATCAAAATCGTTCAGCATAATAGAGTTGCAGTCAAATATATTAGTTAAAAGATAAAATATGTGCAAGACATTTTTAAGCCTCTATCTAACGATATCTCTATCTTCATTGATATATCCTATTGAGGTTACAAATAGTAGGGATATTAATTTTGTACAACTTTTTGATACAGTGCTTTATTAGTTTTCTTACTTCCTACAAGTGGCAAATATTTATATATAAAAATATTCTTCTTGCAACAAAAAGGCTAGTTTACAGAAAGCGAAATTTCAAATGCAATCACATATTGTATATATTGAAACTTTAATTCCAGTTTGCTGAATTAAAATTAAAAAAATCATTTTAATTATTTTAAATTTTTTGGATAGTTATTTACAGATCCACATATATATTTGTGAAAGAAAAATTGAATCGAAGAGAGAAAAGTTTACAACATTAACCAAAAGCTTAGGCTCACACTCCTGGTATGTTTTTTGTTCAAAGCAAAATTTAAAATAAAGAATATAACTCGAAATTCTTTCAGTCAAATTATTCACGAATGATGAACAAAATATTAAAAAAGGTTAGACTTCTATGTGGAATGATCCAAACTTCTTTAATTTATACAGACACTTACACATAATATTTAACAACTTTATTTTGTTGTATGTATCTTTTGTAAGAATTTTTGATAGCAAGGAATTTTCGTTGTGAATCGTTTGCTAAAAATTATGTTAAATTAAACAGCTATAATGGTAAGGATGTATTTTCTAAAGAAAGATTAACTTCAAAGATGAATTGTCAAATTTTATTACCTAGAAGTCTCTTTACCATAGTTAAGTGTAATAGAGCTTTTAGTAGCTGTTTACAGTTCTCTATTCATCTGAAAAGATGTATTCATTTCCATTAGTAGTTAACGAGGAAAATATTTTTCCGAGCTTATATATATAATGAATTATGTGATTGTATTTCTGTGAAAATATTTTGCAATAACAGCCACATAAATATTTTGCAGGTACACATCTATATGGCATTTTGTTATGCATACTTGTTTAAGCAAAGCATTTTTTCAAAAAACATTTAAAAAATTACTTAATAGTTAAAATTATTTCAAGTGTAATGATATGAAATCAGCAGTTCAGTTAAACACCATCCAAAAATTAATTAGAAAAGGGTGAAGTTCAGTGGTTATGTGACAGTATTTGGGTTAAAGGACGTTTCTCGTCCTTTAACCCAAATACTGTCTTCCTGTAATCTCAGCTGCGTAGTGATGATCGCCGTAATTTATTCGAAATAAACCCTCTCGTAAATCTCGGGAATAGAGGAGACACCCAGACTGTGATCGCGCTATGTAATCACTGCAGGTGTTTACGGGGAACAGTGTTTATTTTATCAGCTCCTCATACACATACGACGCAGAGTTCACGAAGCTAATGTTCTGTTGGCCCGCAGCTGAAATACGAGTACATATTACATTACACAATCTCTTTTTCTGAAAGAAATGTTAAAATTTTTCATTTTTTTTAACTTATCAAAAAAATTATTCCTTCTGAGATTCCTACATGCATTTAACGCATGGTGAATAATAAATGTTTGTGTTGTCTACTGGTTGATTCTCATTAACACTTGAATAATTTGAAGATAATAATCTTTCTCGAGCTATAGGAAATGATTATATATTTAAAGATGTGTTTGAGAATTAGGCCTATCGTCGAAGGATAAACTCTGAAACTTCATTAAATTTAAGATTAAAATCTGTTCTCTCCTTTATGATATATTCACACCACAGTTTACAGTACTCCATCATTTTGATCTATCGTCCTTATACCTGCAAATATGTCTACACAGATTTAATCGCTGTAGAGATAGTGTATTTAGATGGAATGGATTAGTCGATGCTTTACATCTCAATCTTTTGACTAAAATCGTAAGATGTGCTAGTAAGTATAATCTAATACTACAAGTTTCAGATCAGAATTTTATACAGAGATTTAGATATAAATTGCTTGACTCCTCTTGCTCATAACATTAAGAAAAGCACGAATCATACATAGTCCTTAACAAAGAATTATTGTAGAAATGTTCCTTAAAGCAAATATAATATGAAGACTAGCGAAATAGAAATCTCACCAAGGAGATGAAAAATTATACTTTGGAGAAATTGTTTCTTTTAGAAAAATGGGTCGAATAGAATTGATGTTTGCTATCAAAAGGCATGTTGTCCATGAAATATTATTCTCAAATCAAGGCGGAGAGTATCTTAGGCAGTGTGCCGAAGGAATTGTGCAGTTCGCATAGACAAATTATTAATAGGTATGAAATAAAATTCCAGTTATTTTCAATATGAAGTGTCAATTTTTAAATTCTTATAGTTTTCGTATGAGAAACATTAAAGTTTAGAATTTCTTGCTACTTATCTACAATAACAGAAATAAAGGTCATTAACCCTTCGCACTCGGATATGTCCTGTCGGGTATCATTCCTGGCGTTTCATTTTGATTTTTCTTGATTTTTATAGTTAAAAAAAATATCTAAAGTGTTATCAGAAGGTGAAGATTATTTTTTGGGGAAAATCAATTTATTCAATTATGTTTTACTTCATTAGGAAACTAAATGAGTCCTTGTACTCAATGGATAATTGTGCATCTAATGTGAGTACAAAGGGTTTAAAACATAGGTACAATCTGGCCTTCGGTCTTTCTGTTTAGATTATTAAATCTTGGGGTTTCTCGTTAAATAAATTTATTGTTCTAGTACGACATTATCTAGGATGCGGAGATTTTTTGTCCTGTTGCATCTAGGGATTGCAATCCGGCACCAATTTAAATCCGGTCCGATCCGGCCGGATTCGTCACATCAAAACTATTTTACCTTTTTATTCCAAAATCAACTGTATAAAAGATGATCAAGTGAGTGTATTACAAAGTTTATTAAAAAAAGTTCATTTCTTAGGAAATCAACTTTATTTACACTGTTATAATTAATCAATATTTACGTATGAATCAACAATAAAAATTTAGAATAGTGTAACTAGTTAAATTGTAATTGCTATATTAGTTTAGTAATAATTAGATAATAACGGGCAGTTATGTTCAGTCTCACTTATTAGATTTCACAAATGACATCAATGATATCTTGTAATATAACTAACATTACATTATGTAACTAGCTTATATTAAATCTAACTAAATCAATCTTATCAACTGAGATCACAATAATGAGGTAATTTAGGCAAGCAGTCTCATTCTTATAATAATGACTGTCAATCATGAATCTGTTTAATCAATGGAACTATTATCACAATAACGAGTTAAAAACTTCTTATTTTTTAATATACTTACTTTAAATTATTATTTTAAGTAAAACAATTATTAAAAAATCACTTTTGAAAAAAGGATCGTAGGAAACAAATAGTGTTAATTGTGTCATTTGACAATCGACTTCTTAAAGAGCTACAAATATAACCAGCAGCCGAGAAGGCCCTTTCTGCTTCTACACTTATTTTTATTATCAACAAATACAAGACAAATACAAGATTTTTATACTTATTTTTATTATCAACAAATATCAACAAATACAAGACAAGTATTTTCCTCGAATTCCTTCACTTTCAAATGCAGTCGTTTCCTTTTTTAATATTTTCTCAAAATCTTTCTCTTTTTTTTGGTATATTTGCTATAGGTTTTCATATCTTGCTGGATTTGCATTTGTAATTCTTTCTGTAATGTCAAATCATTTTTCAATGACGATGAATCTAAGTTATTTTCTACTATATTATCTGTGTTTCGTTAAAGCCATCATCTTGAATAACTCTTTCTAAGATAATTTTCATTTCTAGTTGTATAACTTTTTTTCGGCATAGTAAATATATCATCAGCTCGTCTTGTATCATCATATTTTTTGGATTCTGTAAGTATATTAATATTCCTGTTTCTACAGTGCGGCGTCCTTTTATCCTCACACGCAGTGCCTCAGATAATTCAGCACTTAACATTGTGTCTTGAGTAACCAACTTCTCTAAAATAAACTTTAGTATTGTTTCAGCAGTTAAAAGGGTCGAATCTCTTCTGCATAGTGCCTCAACAGCTACCTTAAATGGCTGCAAACTCTCAATCATGTCTTTTATGTTCAACCATTCTAGGTCGCTAAATGTTGTGTCAGATCCTATATCAATCAAAGCTTTATCTATACACACTTTAAGCTTATGAAATCTTTCTATCATAGCCAGAAGATTGTTCCAACGTGTGCGGCAGTCTAAAATAAGGCTAAATTCTTTGCCTGTATCTTCTTTCACGCATTTTTGCAGGTACATATCGTATTTAGTAGACGATCTTTTGAATAACTTCACCACTTTCCGCACTTTTTGAAGAAGATCATTGTATCTAGGAATTACTTCAGCCCTTGAAAGATGAAGATGACGAGAATCTTTTGTTGTTGTTACTGTCACTCCTTGTTCTTCATGAGTATCATTCGTGTCGTCGTCGCCGTCTGTATCTGATTCATTAGAAGTTATTTCTTGGTGTTCCTCTTCTCTTTCTATATTCTTTTTATATTAATATGTCGACCACTGCAAATTGTAAACCATGTGCGAAGCACAGTTGCTGGTAGCAACTCATAAGTTTACCAACTTTGACCATGACGCTTGCACCGATAGTATTTATCAATATTAGTGTCAGAATCAAGACCGAAGCTTTCCAGGCGGTTTTTCATCAAACTGTTAATATGTTCCGCAATACACGATACACGAACCATGTTTTCTAATTAAGCCCAGATTAAAGTCTTTTTCTTTGCGGTGTACGTTCAGGTTCAAATATCGGTGATTTTTCTGAGAAGTCCATTCGTCAAAACTTAAAACAAATATTTTCCCTTGTTTCTTAAGATATTCGAACTCAATCAAGTCAACTTTAATGGTATTGGCAAAATCTGTAACTATAGATCTTATTGTGTTTGGTGAATTAGGAAGTTGAAATCCGCTTTTCGAAAACAAATATCTCAATTCTGACGATGAACAAAATACAATGAGGGCCACACCATCTTTACAGACCATTCTTGAGACCATCTTCTCCATAGAGTTTTTTTTAAAATAGCTGTTAATTGTTTCAGACTTTTTCTTGTGTAGTTCTTCCTCACAAATAATATCAACTGAATCAGTTTTTGACGTGGATACTTTAGGAAATAAATCGTGGTGGGGCAGGCGCGGAGTGTGGTAGCGGATGAGTCAGCGTTGAAAGACTCGTACTCACCACGCATTTAAATACCTACTCATGCAACAACGCGAGTATTTTTTCAAGAAATCGGTTTCATTTACTTTTCTTTAATTTACCGGATCCGTGAAATTGGTGCCGGATCCGGTTGACATCTAATGATGCCGGATCCGCCGGATAACCGGATCAGGTTTCCCGGATTGCAATCCCTAGTTGCATAATAACATTTTCAAGTATTCTTATGAATTACTGAGACGCACGCTATAAAATTTATTTTTCATAAGTATAAATTATTATTGTGCTCTTTAACATTTTCGTCGTCTCGGGCAACGATGAAAGAATTTTTTAAAACTTTAAGTAAAAATATATATAAAAATATACAAATTGTTTTACCTCAATATAGGTTCCATTTGAACCTGAGAAATTTTCGCAACCCCTTGATGTTTCCATAAATAGTTGAGCAAAATTAGTAATTGAAAAAATTTAGTATAGATATGGCAAATTTGAAAATAACTTTCTTGGCAAAAGTATTTTATCTAATTTTTGTTTACTAAACTGAATGAATCTGGTAACTGCAAATCTTAAATTTAGAGCTAAATAATTATTTTCTGCTTTATTTAGGCTACAAAATTATAGCTATTATTCTGTAGCATTTTTAAAATCTCTTAATAGTGTTTATTATAAAATTATTTTTACCGCATATAAATGATGTCAATATGTAACTGTCCTTACAGACATGGCTTTCAGACACAACAGCCGACGTCTGCAAGTTTCAAAATAGTTATCTTTTCGTAAATATTTGATGCCAGACTATATAAATAACCTATTTTTATTTAAAAGTCTTCCACTTCTGCAAGAAAAAGAAGAATGAGGAGAAAGTTCGTACTATGTCTTGTCAGAAAGACATTTATGAATGTCAAAAATAAAACATTCTTTGATATTACGATATAAAAACCATTCTATTTTATCATACAGCAAATATTCCATTCTTGCATCTTGTCAAATACAGATGTGCTCCAAAAAACTTCGTATAATCGCATATTTGCTGTTTTGGTTTTTACGTATCATTGCTACTGGATAAATTCACAATACCCTTGCCTCTCAGATAAACTAAGAAAACTTCTATTCCGATCTAAATCTGTAATTCAATGAAACGTTTTATTTTCCATAGCGATGTAGATATATTCTGGACGGTGAAAATTTCGGATGACTACGCAAAGCAACCACAGATTTCAAAACATAAATTTCAACCAGAAACTTTCCTAACATTCTGTTTAGAAGTTTCGAAGGGCAGCGCTGGTAGTGTAACGATAAAATGGATTTCTGTATTTAGTTTGTAAATTCACAAACATGTTTCTCTTGCTTATTTCTAGAAATCGAAACTTTATGATGTCGTATGTAAAAATGGGGATTTTCGTCTGAATTTAAGGCCTGAGATTTGAAAGCACTCTAAATTCATTCCTATACCATATCGTAACTTTAAAAAATTTTCAGAAAAATTAATCAGCAAAAAAACCATTTTCTTAGGATATGGGTTAAAAACCCTTCACTAACTAGAAATAAACATTCATAAGAAATGAGACGTATGAGATTGTATAAGAGATTTTATGAAGAAATAATTAATGATCTCGTAAAACATATCTATCTTTATATTTTGGACATTAAAAGTAGCACTTGATTGATGGTTTGCGATAAAACAATTGCCGATAGTGATTGAGTAACACTCATGAATTTTGATTAAATAAAGATATGCATCATTCTGATAAATTTTAGAGAATCAAAGAAACAAATCTTTAATCTTGGAAGCAAACTTGAATATGGAAGAAAATTATTATGTTGGGAGTCGTTTCGTTGTGCGAATAAATTTAATTAAAATAGTTTTTAAAATAGCACTTTTTATCTGTGTATTAAAATGCAGAAATTATTTTTTACCTTTTGTTTCTTTACTCTTAAATTCTAAAAAGTAGAAAATAATAAAAATAATTCCTACTTTTAAGCTTTTAAGTGCACTAATGCAAGTGTTTACGAAAACTGTTATTTTAATAATTATTTTTCATTGCAGTTGGAATTACTAATACGCACATTTTTCATACAAGCTTTTCTTTTAGAAAGTGAAAGCCAGTATTTTCCTTGTTCTTCATTTTTTATTCATCTCTAGTTGTATTACGCTCGTATACTACGTTATCTTCTATTACGATTCAAAATTCCTTAAATATTTGCATAAACATCTGTTATGCTAAACTTTTAGACGCGTATCTAAATTCTCAAGGGAAATAAAAAAATAATACCATGGAGTTACAATTAAGTTGTTTTTATATAGTGGGTTGCAGATAAAAAACTAATGATCTTAATAGCTCGAAGTATCGGTGGTATGCATCTCGGAACATGTGAAAATGAATGACGGAAAAGAAATTCCTAAAATAAACAACTGAGTATGTAGGCGAACGTTTTCTTAGTTATGATAACTCGGTCGTCGTCATGCAATTTAATTTATAGTCATGATGCGTTTTAACACTCTGACTGCGTAGCCGCGATTTTCGAGGGTTAGAAGCAAGTCTATTTTCTGCTGCATCTTGCAATTTTCACAGGCTAATATGTTTACTTACTACTTTTATAGTTTTATATCGTATTATACAAATTAAGCTTTTTATAAAAATATATCGCCTGGCTCAACGGTATCTGAATATGTTTGCAAACGTTGCATCTAAATATTGATTTTTAAAAATTACACCAACAGCTTACAAATTATATTTACAGTTAATCCATAACTGTAAATGTTAGAGGGATAGAATGGATATATACAAGAGTGATGAATAACCAAATGTAAATTTAATAAATGCAATGAAAAATGTTTCGCGATGAAAATAAGGTTGAATAAATTTAATATAAAATAATTTTTCAATAAGGCACCTTTATTAGCGCAATAAAACTCAGAAAATTTTATTTTATCTTAATTATTTCTGCATGCTTAGTTTTTAATCTGTAGATAATAATTATTAAAATTTTGAGATTTTGAAATTGATTTTTTAAAATTTGAAATCTGGTTTTAAAATTTTTTAAATCAGCTTTTTAAATCATATTTTTTACTCTTTTATTTATAACTCATTATTACAAATATTATGGAATCGTGTCATTATTTTGTCAAATTCACTACCAATTGGCGCCATGCTTGTAGAAGCAAAATTTGAATTCTTGAAATCAATTTTTTGTTCAATCAGCTCACAACCGTGTGGCGCAACTAGTACGGAATCAAAATTTAATCAAATCCATCGATTAACTCTTAATTAAGTTCTAAAAATATCAAAATAATGTATTGACTTCGAGAACATGCATATGTGCAAAATTTCAAATCTCTAGCACATCAAGAAATGAGTGAAAAATCGATTTCAAAATTTCAAATCTTTACAAACGTGAACCAAGTCAAGTTAAATAAATTGTATAGAAATGGGGTCATTTTTTACCAAATATCTGTTTTTTGCGTCAATCAGAAAATCCGTTTATCCATGTTTTCAAGAAGCATAGCTTAAGATTTGGCGATTTAATGGCCACTGTTTTTTATATATACATAGGTACTCCAATTTAAACAACACTGTGTACATTTATGCAAATGATACTTCATAGAACATTCTTTGAAATAGATATTCAATTTACCGATCGTAAATATTACATTCAAGATTCGAAAAAATTTAAAATGATCATTTGAGATATTTTTCATAATTTTATTTTCCCTCATGAAATACATGTTTCCTTCGTCTCTACTGATGCGCAAAGCGATTAAAGCAAGGATTGGATTACCTTCCAAATTATGTGGTTAATGCTTGCTCGGAGTGCGTAAAATAAGATCAAATATCAAATATATGAAGATTTATCGTATCCTTTCCATTTTTATATTATGAATAAAATCTACCTTACAAGGAGCTATTTAGAGTCCAGTTATGCATCTTTATTTGATCTGGAAGCATTTTTACAATGTAAAATGACTCATAAAATACTGATTTATTATTTGTAGTAGACTACCGAGGACAGATTATTATGTAATTATCTTGAATCGCTTATGATAGTTACATAGTTAATTAGTCATATACTAACGTCATAAAATTTCAACTGAGATTATTATTAAGTAAAATTTGGAAATGCTCTGACGTAGGAGGAATTTATTGATCAGATACCTCGGTTTGAAACTCCTATAACTTGGTCCAACTTTGACGTTGACTAAAAGTGAGCGTTTGAAAACAAATGTACAAATAAGTTAAGATTAATAAAGATTAATCTACAGGTTTTTTATAAATTGGAACAATATCAGGTATTCCAAAGAAATAGATACACTGCAACGAAATCCAAAACAAATTACTTGTCTATAATGTACCCTCAAAGGAAAATTAGAATTGGATAATATATGCATAAAAAATCAAATTTCGGCTGAGAGTAACTGTAAAAAGTACAATGAAGTGAAGAAATGAAACGGTGAAGGCAAAGAATGTGTAGATTTGGTATTAAAATTCCGATAAATTTGACTACACTTTTCAGTCTAGGTAATTGCGGTCAAGCCACCGCTTAACTTCAGGATTGGTAGTCAAACTGATAAAAATGGTGGAATGCCTCGTTGCAAATATCAACCATAAGAAAATAAATATATAGTTTTAGCGAGGATAAATATAAGATAACCTAGACTCATAAGTCTAGAATAAGTTAGGAACTATCTACAATGACGCTATACTAGAATAGAGAATAGATGAAAGCACAAAAAATCAAGTAATGAAAAATAATTGAAAGTTCAGTTACAAATGACATGACCGATGAATTTTCGTCATCAAATGGGAATCGACATCTGGGTGATTATTTAAAAAAATGAACTTTAGATAAGGGGACCAACAGCGGCAGTTGGATGAGAATTCAGGTTGTTGTATTCTTTTGATTTCTGGTCAAATCGCCGGCCCCCTGATAACGAGAAGGTTCTCTGCATGGGACAGACCATAATACAGCATATTTTCATAAGAAAAAAGAGTTCTATATAGGTCATAAGTTATTGGACCCATTTCAAAAATTAATAAAAAAATAATGCTACAACTACGGTTATTTTTTAAATGAGAGAGCATTTTAAAAAGGTTTTTCTCAAATAGGTAATGCGCCGTTACGGTGGCCTAGGTGGTCATAAATGAATGGACATCTCCCATTTTTGAGAATCATTATATGCGAAAATATTAAAGCTAGAAAAAAATGAAAGCATGTATTTGTAGGGAATTTTACGCTCTTCAATTTGTTAGATCAATTGTAATTCGAAAACTGGATAGTTTTCGAGATACTCAAGAAAAACGAAAAAAGTAAACCAGGACAAGCACAGAATAGGTAGTCATTGCATATGGAAATCTCTCACTGTAGCAAATTTAAAAGGCCATAATGGTACGTCACCTATCTGGAAAAAAACATCATTTGCTCTCTCAATTAAAAAAAACGCAGTTGTAATATTATTGATTTCTTTTATTAATTTTTGAAATGTGTTCAATAATTTATGACCACCCTGTATTTTTCATTGCAGAGATCTTCATAGCCTCCGATGTCATGCTATCTCTTTGAAACCATTATGTTTTATAGACTTTCTCTTGATTTTTATAGAAAAACGTGAGCTTTCTGGAAAAATTTCGCAGTGTAATACTTTATATTTAGAATCATGCGTTAACTTTTCTAAAAAAAATATGAATTAATATAAAGTAAAAACCATAAAGAATATTCCGCCTCGTCACTTGGGAATCTAGTTAAATTGACTGATCAGATCGCCGCAGATATGTAGGAAGCGTGAATCACACAAAATAAATCCCAATTATGAGCATTTCATGCGTCGAACCTTCTCATGTTGGTACGTCCCATCACTGGCGATGAGATTGTTAACCAGTATCGTCACCACTATTGTACCGCCAAGGGAACTGAGAACCTGCTTAATTATACGGCAGCTTCTCGAACTCGAGGTAGTCTCCCGGCGTATTTACTTTATAGTAAAAATTTCCTGTCAGAAACGAATGTCAAGGTTATTTATATGTTCTTATTTACCAAATTATTCTGATGACTCATACCTTTCATTTACAGTGATGTGTCTGACATGTGTATCGAAATGCAGAATTTCTCATATTTAAATCTGTAACTAAATCAATGTTGCAATCAATTTAAGACAATAATCACCTGGACGTACTTGTGTGTCTGAGGTGTTCTTCGTGTTTTTATATAGACTGAAATAACAATTAATGTCCTGAATTGGATGTGTTATCCAATCAACAGCTTTAAAAATTCGTAGATCAAGGGATTTAAAAAGGGGAGAGGCCAAATCGTTAAATATTTTCTTTTACGAAAAAGGAATCTATTATTCCTTCACCAAAAATGTTTGCCTTGTATATAGCTCATTGTGCATCAGAATAGGGGTTGTTTTTTATTTATAATATTTATTTGGAGTTTACGTATGAAGGATGTTTCAATAAACCTTTTGAAGAAAACTTTCTTTAAAAAAATTTATATATGCAGTTTATAGACACAATGTTATACTAAGTTTCTGAAATTCTCAGAAATTTTCCTTTTAAAACTGCCTAAAACTTCAAAATTCAGCATTTGGTCTGGTATGGGCTCGATAATTAACGTAATTAGCGTAACTCATGATTTATCTATTTTCGGTAATGGAAATGACGCATTACCTGACTTCAAAGAAATGAATTTTCCCAATTCTAATGCACGAACATATATATTCAAGATCTCCAAAGCATTACTTTTGCACAAATTAATCTCGCCACATACTATAAATATATCCATACATGACGCAAGTCCAAAATATATACTTTTAAAATGAAAACCTTTGAATATTGATGATTCATTAAATTTCAGGTCTTGGTTTTAATTGTCGCGTATTTTATAAGGTATGGCGATACAATCGCGACATTACCAAGCTTATATCACGGTATGACATTTCCAGAAAGAAATTTTAGGTTATTGCGCACTTCTTTCAGATTCTTTTGAGACAGACTTCCGGAGGTGCTTTTGTTTTTTTTGTGCTTCCTTCTTTGATCATCCTTTCATCGAAAAAAGGGATTTGTTCGGCCAACATTTTCGTTCTCTCTTTTTGGACAAAATATTGGGTCTGAAGGTTAGAGTGCGGAGGTGGACGAGTGTTGAAGTCAGCCCATAGTCAGATTTTTGTCTTTTATATCTTTGTGTATCCTCCTTCTCCACCCTGCGTGCACCCCTTTCGCCTCGCTAACCCAGAGGTTTTCCTTTCTTTCCTTCCTTTCTTTGTGACTTTGCTTTCTTCAGAACCGTCTGTTAAGAAATCAGCGGCAAAAGTACTTGTTTACAGAAAACAGCAAACGTATGCAGTCGAATGTGTAATTTTTGTGAAGTCTGCGTGTTATGTTCCTTTTCCTTTCAAGCTTTGTAGAAAGCTTTATTTCATAATATAAATTCAGGCTTTTTAGCAAATTGAATTTTCGCGTCTTTCATGTGATTAATCGATTTCTCCAGTATTATTCTGCATATTTAAAAAATTTTGTGTCTGTAAGGAACAGGTCAAATATACAAATCCTGTACAGATTGATACTTTCACTAGGAATACGGACTGGTACAATAGTCCTACTATTAAATATTTATATTAATACCCCCCCCCGTTTCTGTTTGGTTTCTAATCACCTCGTGTATAGTTTTATTACTCGGTCTCATTACATCGCCGCCTGCGTGATGACAAGCTATATTGCTACTAAGAAAAGAAGAGAATACACATCCCCGTAAGTGTAGCTGAAAGGAAGCCATCTTGTATTCTAATCATATAGAATGAAATTTGATGTTTCCAAGCAAAAATTTCAGTTTTAAGAGAATATTCGAGATTTCGTCTTGTCTGTTAACTAAAAGTTCATATATCCATTATCCTGTATACTGAAAATGTATTTCAACACATATCTCTATTTGAACATGAAGTGTAGCGATAAAATCTCATTGAATTGCAGTTTTTCGGATTTAAACTTTGTCTATCCCGTCTAAAATGTACGGTACGGTGCCATACTTGGAATTTTTGAATTTCTTTTATTAACATAATAATCAGATTTTGGAGCGAAAGCAGGTCCCTTGAGCTTTAAATTCATCTTGCTCTATTCGCCCGTTAGATGTAAAGATTCTTTTTCTTTCCAGGTTCCTCCAAAAACTCGATGTCTTCTCGTGTTGTACTTCAACCCGCATCCGAAGCCGGTGCTGGTATGTGTATGATCCGATTCATTTATTTCGATTAAGAGATGAAAGGAAGATTGATGTGATTAATTTTTGTACGAATGAAAATTTGATAGCGAAAGAATGCCGTGTCCTAAATGCGGTTAGAAAACAAACGACTTTGTTCGAAAGGCATGATATTTCTAATGGTTTCGACTGGGTATGTAGAAAGGTTGACCATTATATTAAAAGGACTGTTAGAAAAGGTGGATAGTTTGATAACAGCCGGCTAAGTGTGCCTGAGATTTTGATTTTGACGTATTTGCGGGTGAAAAAGACGCCGAATGTTTTGATTTGGGATGAATTTGGGTATCTGACTGCGACAACTGTGGTTGATTGGAAAACTTTTTACCTTGAGTTGTGTGTGTATATGCTTGTGGAATCAAAGTATAAAAAGATTGGTGGTGTGGGTGTGATTGTTGAAATTGATGAGAGCAAGTTTGGGAAAAGAAAATATAATAGGGGTAGGAGAGTGGATGGAAAATGGGTGTTTGGAGAGATTGAAAGAGTGTAAAGTGTTTTTTAAAATGGTGGAGGATCGAACAGCAGAGACGTTGATCGAAATTACAAAACACTATGTTGAGACTGGGAGCACCGTTCTTAGGGATTGCTGGAATTCTTATAGATCGTTGACGGAGGGAGGACTATAAGCACTTCACCGATCACCATACAAGGAATTTCAAAGACCCCGTCACGGGTGTCCTTACAAATGGAATCGAAGACACTTAGAGCTCGATCAAAAGCCAGTTCGGGAGGCAGGGGATTCCAGTTGAGGAGCCAAATCGATTCTTAACTAGCAGAGTTCATGTTCCGAAAAGCATTCCAATCGTCCTATAAAGCTATTTTTACGACTTTTCCAATATATACAAGCCGGAAACTCAAGATTCTGCTAAACGAGGTTAGTTCCTATTTTATTGCTATTTTAGGTAAATTTTTTCCATTAAGGATTTCCCTTTTTAAGGTACATAATTCATCTCGTTTTACTAAAATTCATTTAAATTATGGAAAATGTTCGTAATTTTTTTATCTATTTACCAGTATTAATGTGATATTATTTTAATGGTAATTGCATGTTTTTATGCATATTTTGTTAGTTGTGACTACTTGAGGGGATGAGGGGGGCCGGAGCCCCACACGGGCTTTCTTCCGGAAAAAGATTCCCTCCGTAAAAATATGTATATTTCGTCAGCAAGAAATGTCTATTTTTAAGCATAATTTCTCTCATTTTCCTTAAGTTCGTTTAAAGCAAAATTTCCTTAATTTTTTTCTATTTTCCGTCATTTTTTCAATGGCTGTCATTAAAATTGGCGCCTCTGTGCAGCCATCCAAGATGGCGGACGTTTGAGGAATTTTATTAATATTTTCAAGTCGACTTGGCGAAGGATGCACTGTACACATAACTTTTACCCTTTGCCTATTTATGACTTGAAGTAAAAGTAATTTTCATCCGAATTTAGTTTTATGGATAGGTTAACTGGTTCAAAATGTTTTGAAAAATATAAACACGACCACTTTTCCTGATCTTCTAAAAAAAATTTTGTCATTACGTAAGAATCTCATTGATATACCATGACAATTTCATTCCAAAGATAAATGTTTCATTCTTTATATAAATTTCTTAGAGAAAGAATACCTATTACAATGTTATTCATGACACAATTTCGGGAAAAGTTATGCTTATATCCCCAGATCATGATCCTTAGAACGCAAAACGTCCCTTCATTTATGTGTTTATTTAACTTTCTACCCATATTATCTTGTGAAAGCGATAACTAGAGTAGTTTTATCGGATTTGAACAGGCAAGAAATATGTTGTAGGAAGATGAAAGCCTGTGACGAAGTAGATGGGTTATACAGCTCAAAAGGAGAGGAAATGGACAGCGTAAAATTTTCACTTCCTTGTAACTCTCTTATTGTTGAAGATAGACAATCCAAACCGAGCGAATTTCGCTCTCATCATAACGAAAAATTGTTGTATTGAAAGTTTTTCATAGCTGCAATTCTTTAGCAATTAAAGGTTGATAATTTCTATTCAATCTCAGACTTCGACTGCTCTTTAACCTAAGCATGTGCCATGTCGTTGGAATAGCACTCACCCTAATTAAATTAGGGGTGGAAAGAGCGGAGGGGTGAATTTTATGTTCCTTCTTTCTCCGAACAAAGGCCGCGGTGTCTGCT
Source organism: Araneus ventricosus (assembly GCA_013235015.1). NCBI lineage: Eukaryota > Metazoa > Arthropoda > Arachnida > Araneae > Araneidae > Araneus > Araneus ventricosus. Next base: position 85,166 of record BGPR01003239.1, read on the forward strand.
TCGGAACCGGAGGGTTCCAGGTTCGAAACACGATTCTACTGCAGATCCGTCGTGTATTGAGCCCGTTGCACGTTAAATCATACGTAGGGGTCAAATGTTCTCCCGTTGGTATGGTGCGGAAGTTTGGAGAGGTGAGTGCCAGCTCAAATGCCGTCATCTAACCGCGGTTCAAAATTACAAGGTCCGTCCCAAAATAGCCCTCGTGTTGCTTCAAAACGGAACGTTAATATAACTAAACTCTCTCCAGACAAAAGGAATCTACATTCACCTTCAAATTACAGACAGGATTTCATTTTCAAATAATATATTCAGGAAAGCTTAATTGTCGACGGTTTCGATAAAGTCTTTGTTCCGAAAATGTTTTGGTCATTAAAATGAAATCAGTTATGAACACATAGTTGAATAAGCTTAAATGTTATGTAACCGTATTAATAATCCGCTTATTTAATATCATGTATTTATCACACACACATTTTTATTAGTTTGTTTCATGTTTGGAAATATAGAATTTTGTAATGGATTTTTCACTCAGTTCCTGATGGTTTAAAGTTTTAAAATTTTGTAGACTTATAGGTTCTCGGAAACAATGCACTATTTTAACATTTTCAGAATTTAATTATCATTTGACCGATTAATTTAAGTACATTTTGATTCCATGCAAGTGGTGCCACTAAGTATCGAATTTGAGAAAAAAAACGATTACAGGATTCTACAGTATTTATTATAATGAATTATTATTATCGTGAAATCAAATCAAATTAAAGACTAAAAAGTATAAGATAATTAAAAGAAACCTTCCTTTTAGTTCACTAATAAGATTGTTTTAAAAAATATTTTATTAAATTTATTTTATATTAGATATTATTAAAATAAAACATTTGCAGACCTGAAACTACTATTCTTAATTAAGAGCAAATCTTCTACATAATGTTGCTAAGTTATTGCAGCTGTTATTTTGAAAAATTACCGGTGGAAAGAGCACTATTAAACCAGAAAATCTTTAACAGAAATGTATGACGATTTTACTTTTCTTTAAAGCAATTTTTAAGAGTTTCATTTCTTTGCACTTTATAAACTTTTCGTCACAATTTCCAATAGCTTGTTCAGAGCTACTTCTAAAGAAAAAAATATTAGATTAAACATCTAGTATCAGATTCACGTATGCGCAATATTACTCGAATTGGCGGCAGTAAGGTTTATGACGACTGTAAAAAGATCAACTTTTCATCTTTTTCAATCTGTTCTAATGATTTTGACATATTGAAGTTTCCGTAAAAAAGATAATAATATTGTCCGTTTATTTATATTTTTAATTAAAATGAGAAACATTTGCAGAATTGTTTCAGCTGTTATTGGATTGAAGACAATTTCTCTAACTGTAAGGTTAATAACATTTAATGAATGAAACTTCCCAACATTCTTCAAACAAAACCAATATAATGGTTGAATTTTACCGAGAAACTTGCATCTTATCGCTTCAGCAGAAACACTCAATTATAAAGAAATTTTGTTAATCTTATAAAAATAATTTAATGTCTCAAAATACTCTGTCGTTTTGAACCACAATAATATTTTGTCTTGATTTACTGTGCATTTTAAACAATGTTTTTGAATATATATTTTTTTTGCATCTAAAAGACAACTCATATGTAATAGTTATTTCTTCCCAAATTATTATATTGGGATATATGAGGTTTGCGCTTTTATTGCAAGGAGCGAACAGCTTTTTTAAAGAAAGACTTGCACTCTATTTAAACATTGATCATCCCCCATCTTCCTTCCCTTGAAACGAGAAACATAAAGAATATAATATAAGATAGTATTAAATCTGTTATTTTAAAAATTATTTCAAGTACATCCGAATTCAATTTATCTTGATTAAATTTGTCATCTAACTTATCCGCACCAATATTTGCTTATTTTGACTTAAATAAATTATTTGTCATTTAAAACAAATATCTAATATTTAGTTTGCATAATATTTGACATTGTATTGCATATGAAAGGTCTTCAATATGTCGGCCAACCTCGTTTCAGAAATATTACTGAATTTAGTTACTACTCCTTTATTTATACTACTCCTTTGCGTAAAAACAGAAAAGATGATTGATGTTTTACAGAGACATCGAAAAATTACTTCTTCAAAGTTCATCCTGTAGGGAATTTTACAAGATAAACTTTTCGTGGTTTACGGATATTGATTCACTTGTGAGGTAATACGAAGTTCAAACAGTGTTATTTTGATAAATTTTATCCCGACATTGTACTAACCGTTCGGAAATGCTTTTACCTATCAAATGCTTACAAAATATTTTCTTATTAATAACTCTTAAATTAATCTCTTTGAAGGGCCTGTCCTTTGAAATTTCTGTTTCCAGATAAAAACCTTTGTTCTCCTTAAAATAATATTCACAATGCAGAAAATTAAATCTAATGATACCAACGAAAGTCACTCAACAATCAGGGCAATGTTAACCCTTTCACGACAAACGAGACATATAAGACCCCGAAAAGAACTTTAAAAAAATAATTTTGGATTATAAATGTTTCTTGACCTAATGGAAGTATATCCTATCAGTCCTGTCAAGTTTTGAGAAGGAGTTTTCATTTACAGAACATGTAACTGCTGTAGCTTGCTGCATTTTGTTTTTTTCTCGTAGCTGGTGAGTATGTACGGTTTATTTTCAGGAAAATATAGCGTAATTTCAATAAAACTTCGCAAAAGTTTTTCTTTACAAAAGCACTCAATGAAGACTTCTGGGACACATAAGCTCCAGTGAACACAAAGAATGGAACATATACGTCCCGGTCAAAAACCAGACAATATACAGGGTCCCCACTTATTTCCGTTACACCCCCCTTAACTTCTAAACGGTGACAGCTTAGGCCATAAAGTTGGTGTCTAGGTATAGTAAAAAGGCTATGCGTTACTCGATGAGACAACTTACAATGCTATCTATCGCCAAATTTTTGAATTAGCGGTTCTATCTCGTAAACGATGAAAGATACGAGAAAAAAGTCAATTAGAAAGTTGTAGAACACTCTCGATTTAGTACGAAAAGATACCTTGCGCACATTAATACTCAAAACAGAATGGAAAAAAATGAACATTTATTTGGTCACGATTTCGAAAATTGTCATGTCATTAAAGAGTGGAAGAAAGAAACTGAGACACGTCCCAGTCTTCTGGATCATTTATTTATATTCCTCAAAATGCTCTCCTTTAGCCACTGTACACATTTACATTCTGGACTGGATTTCTCGCTGCACATTGTGCAACATGGCAGGTGTTACGGAGGCACAAGCATCAGTAATGCGTCGTCTAAGATCCTGCAATGTTGGTGGAGGGGTCGCATATACCTGCCCTTTTATGTGTCCCCATAAGAAGTCCAATGGAGTCGAGTCAGGTGAGCTCGGGGCCACTCTACGAAACCACCATATCCGATGACTTGATTCTGGAATGTCACCATTAGGTACTGCTTAACGTTTGAAATCTTATGCGGAGAGGCGCCGCCATGTTGGAACCATACATTTCGGAGTTAGTGCAACGATAGATTCTCAACAAAGTCGGTTATTACATCTTGTCATTAAAAATTCCGCACCAAACATTAATCGACCAGCGTAGTTGATGTCGAACTTCCGACAGCATATCTCGGATTTTCCAGCGACCAGGTATGAACGTTCTGTCTATTAAACATTCCGTTACGTGAAAAACATGCTTCATCCGTCCATATTATGTCTGCCAGGAATGCTGGGTATCCAAGTTATTCATCACAAAGTTGCACCACGTCTAACGTCTCTCAGCATCTCTTGGCAGCAATCCCTGCACAGGTGTGGATCGGTATGGATGAGCACCTGATTCATTCAGGATTGTCCAAACGCGGCTTTTTGAGAGGTCACAATTTTCACTGATCATTTTTCGTGCTGCTCTGAGGATAGGCGAGAGCGTACGCTAGCACATCTTCAGGTTACACTTTGCGTCCTACATTACGAGGTCTACGAACTCGAGGTCGGCTGGTCACACAGTCCGCCTCGCTTAAACGTTTTACAACTTTTAAAATGGTCTGCCGTGTAGGATGAGGGCTTTCAGTAAAACGTTCACGATACAGACTTGCAGCTGATTTTGCCTTACGCCCACATTCACCGTAAATTAACAATATCTCGCAATACTCGTTAATGCCAAATTTTGCCATAACCCTCAGCTTTAACGTACAACCCAGCAGAAACATCCTTTTTATAGTAGTAGTCTCTGGTGAACAGGTATAACGTTCCATTCTCATAATACATGAAATCTATGTGATTTTATACCAGACACGGTTGGGTTGAGCTGTGTGCTTGGAGAGACGATTTTGCAAGATCATCAGAAAGTGTTCATGGTTTGTAGAGACATTCAGTAAAACACGAAACCAATGAGAACAGAACCATGGTCCTCATGAATGCAAATCGCGTGCGTTTTCTCTGCGCCACAATACAGGCTGGTATTTAGTCCGTAAGGTGGTCTGTTCTCGCTTCGCTTGTGTTTCACGACTCCATAGTGTTGAAAATCACAATCAAACAAATGTTTATTTTTTACATTCTGTTTTAAGTATTAATGTGCACAAGGTATCTTTTCGTACTAAATCGAGGGTGCTCTACAACTTTCTAATTGACTTTTTTTTCTCGCATCTTTCACCGTTTACGAGATAGGACCGCTAATTCCAAAATTTACCGATAGACGGCATTGTAAGTTGTCTCATCGAGTAGCGCATAGCCTTTTTACTACACCTAGACACCAACATTATGGCCTAAGCTGTCACCGTTTAGAAGTCCAGGCGGGGGGCCCACGGATATAAGTGGGAACCCTGTACTTTTACTAACAAAAAAATCACCTTTCTTTTGACATTCTAGTGTGCCCTAATCATAGTTCATGTCATCAAAATTGTTGTGGAATTAAAGAAAGTCGCAAAAGGATTACAAAGACTCTGATAGTTGAATTAACTATCACAGTGATAATTCGTCGACCTTTTCAAAGCATCCATGGCAGTGGCGGCTCGTGCTAAACCACACTGGGCGGGGCTGCAACGTAAAGTTCTAAACTGCTTACTAATGATTTCTGCATATTTTAAATTAGGACTTTTTTAACTAATTTTCAATAGTTAAACTTTTATTAATTAAGAACTAATTAAATTTTTTACTTCAAATTATTTTTAGAAAAGAAATTTTAATTTAGAAATTACTAATTTTTAACTAACAATAAATAAGAATTTTTCAAATGATTTTTCACAGTTATTTTTGCTACTTCTCTTACTCTCATTTATGAGCATTTAGATACTCTACTGAACATGAAAAAAAATCATGGAAAGCTCCAAGTTAAAATAAATATATATATAGGGATAAAGGTATTATTCATAAATATTAACAAAACTACTTAAAATAAAATCGGCTCTTCTGGGTTTATTTCGGGCGAAATGATCAAAAACGTTTTCTACAATATTGATATGACCACCAAATGACATGAAGACACTCACAGACAGGCAAACAAACAGAATTTCTTTGATGGATATCGTCCAAAATTTGCTAGATTCACGAATTTGGTGATGAGATCTCAGCCCACGTTTCATTTCTCTAGCTGTTTTTTGAATTGAAATTTGTATGAATGTTCATACACACACGGGCAAACAGACGAAATTTCCAAATTTTTTTTCAGTGTAGGTGGGAGGAAGAGGGAGACCCCGAAAGCTTTAAAACGTGTCGATTTCTCAAAATCTAGAGGTCGAAAGTTTTAGAAATTACAGTGCCTTCTTTTTGTATATTACGAATTCGAGAAAGAAAGAAAATTGGTTAATTTATGGTATTATACCTACCTATAAATGGCCTGTGGTGATTTTCAATGTGAATGCACTTTTACTGAAGCTCTTTCAGAAGTTATATTCATTCAAACTTCCTACATTTCAGTCTGAGTGGCTAACACAGGTTCTAGAGCCGTTATATTTGATATTCTTTAAAAATGTATGTTTCTTTAAGCTACTCCCCAAGGCAGGGCTTCTTTACGTCCATGAATATATCGCACAGAATAATATTGGGGTTGCTTAAATTTTTATTCCCTCCCTTTTAGACTTCTCTATATTTAGAAGTAAAATCTGTTGAACAAATTATAATGAATGCAAAAAGAAAAAAATCATTCGAATTTATCTACGATAATTTTTAAAGTAATTTTTTAAATTTATCATTAATTATTTCTTCATTTTCCTTTATTATTCATTTTAAAAGTAATTTATTTTCAAATTTCATCCCGCGACACATTTTTCCGCAGTCAAAAAAACCTTTAAAACTATTCCCTGTCGCTCGGGATAGAGAATCATTATTCCCTATCTCGCGTTCATACCATTTGGACAGTTCTCTGTTTAGTTAAATGCCTATTGAGAAAAAAAAGTTTTGAGATCACACTACAAATGCGCATGCTCAAGTAGAAGCAATCAGTACAAAAGGATTTCATAGTTCCTGAAGGGTGAAAGCTTTTTGAGAAGACAACGGATAGGGAAAATTCCTTGGGTTTTTTTTTTCAGCTTTTCGGCTCAGCTGAACGCGTCAAAAGTTAGTTTTATTGATGGATTTGGATATTGCATGCAAAACTTGATAAATAAGTGATTAAATTTATGCACTGAAAAAAAGATGGGGATGCTGCAGTTCCGCAGCCCCTATACACGAGCCGACCCTGATCCATGGTAATACATCGTAATTTGAAATTTTGATTCAGATTAGCTTATCAATAAGGTTCAAAACATTTTGCCTTTTCACACTTTCTAAAATTTCTATTCCATGCAAAAAAGTTGCGCATTGCCACACATTTATCACACCTTAAAAATTGTTAAATTATTCAATTATGATATCCACATAACCAGAAATATCATAATGAGATCAGTTGCTATACAAGTTATGCTCGCCCTATTCCTTCATCTACCGCAAATTATAGTGTAGTGTTGTCAGTCTTAAGTGAAGTCTATATCCCACCTAAGCTAGAGAATTGTGAATCAACAGGGCTTGAAAGAAGTAGAAAAACCAGGCCATACTATTGTTCGTAATGGGTGGTGTAAAAGAATCTGCTCAGACATCAAAGCCCGAAATCGACAGCTACGTTTATTTATGCCACTGAGTAGAATAATAGAGGTAAAAATGAGTTTCATCTCTTCAAAGAATGCTCAGTATCCTTTCAGATTTATCTGTCCGAGCTGAAATATGTAAAGAAGTGCATTCTTTCATAAGATAGTTGCTGGTAGTATCCAATCTTGTACGAAATTATTTCAAACCTTTGCGTATGCTTTTCCTTTTATAGTCTATCCAGGTGCCTGGATACTGTCCAAGTACTGTGAGACATTTCCCACTATTGCAGCGATAAAATCCAGATTTTATATTGATATGTGTCATTCTCCTGTTTGATTTAATAAAATCTATGATTTTCAAAACTCCTAGATCATGTTTCATAAATTGTTGATAGCAAAAATTTATTTTGGAGTACAATGCTCTTTCAAAAGATTTCATTCTATCAAAGGAATTATTTTATTTTTGTAGCTTTAAGAGCGTAGCAAATCATGTAAACAATGTAATTCTTTAAGTAAAATGAAAATTTCCACACTGTTGTATTAGAAACTGCCCTTTTATAAATTTATAACTGTGAATTTATCATTTGATAAACACTTTAATACGTTAATATGCATATTCAATCCCCTCAAAGCTTTCCTCCTACCTATTAACGCCCCTCAGTATCTCGCCTTTTTTAGCTGTTTAAGGGTGTCCCAGTTCCAAGGTACCCAAGGATATTGTCTCCCTTCCAATTTAGCCTTCCCTCTAGCTTTTACTTTGGGCTATCTTTTTCTCTTCCACGACGGTAAACGAGGGGCTTTTCATGAGAAGCTCCTGCTACTCTGTTAAACCTTTAGTAAATGACAACTGCGTCAGTAGTGTTGAGATTTTGTCACAAGTATCGCCGTATACATGTTTTAAGCAAATTGAAACATCCGGCTTATTGGGAAGAGTTGATCGTTTTGTAATGCATCTGACAAATTGGAAGTCGGATAATTGCGAAATGATGCCGCTACTTGTAGAAAGTGTGATTTTTCAACTTCATACATTCCGGAATTTTCATGTCTGCAAACTGCCAATTTCAGGTATGTGGTGCAAGTCGTAGGTGCAATTTGAACACGTGTTGTTACCTTTGTACATTTTGCAATTCGCTATATTCCATTAATAAAGCATTTTTTTTCATTCATGTACATCTTTTATTCTCGTACTATCTGCGCAATAGCATATGTCGATACTTTGCTATAATTTGTCTTTGGGCAACCTGACATTCTCCGTAATTCGTACACCATGTATACAAATATTCTGAATATCTAAGGACAAATTTTTTTATGTTCACTGATTTTCTTGGTAAATGTAATGCACATTTAAAATTATTTTTATATACTTTTTTATGAAATTTTTTCTGCATATTATATAATTACTTTAAAAAATAACACCGCTAATCTGATGCAACTTATTTTTTTCTTTTCTTTCGTATTCAGCATAAGATATATTTTCCAATTACTCAAATTGTATTCCTTTCAAACAAAGGTTTTTGAATTGTCACTGAATTTTTAATAAAATAAAAGTTTAAAATTGCGAAGAGAAATTCTGGTTTCATTTATGAATGTCCCATAACTTCATCGTTATTAAAACTCCATTTGCTTTATTCGTGCAAGTAACACCCGTATTTCATAATCTTAATATAAATAAAAGTCATTGTGGGTATGTGTGTATGTGGATATGTATGTATGTGGCTATGTTCCACATCTCCTCCTAAACCAATGGACGGTTTTCAACCAACTTTTGTACACTTCTTATTTAAGACAAGGGGAAGACACTTATGAACTTTTCTAAGTTCAAAAGTTAATTAAACAGGCAGTTAATTATAAATTAACCGAAACCGTTTTCCTGCCGTAACTTCGAAGCAAATTGCCCGACAAAAAAAGATTTTTATACCATCTTAAAGTTCAAATAATTACCTTTTCGATTATACCAATTTTATTTCTGTGACATTTTCCCTTCGATTGTTATTAATTTTTAAAAATTCCATAATTTTTAAATACGTGCAGACGATTTTGAAATAACGAAGATTTATAGCTACTCCGTTGCTAGGCAACGGTTAGACTTTGAACTAATGCACCTTTATTTCTGAAAATTTTGCTTATTTTTATTAATATCCATATAATATAATAATTGCGAAAGTGTGTCTGTCTGTTTGTTACGCATTTACGGCAAAACTACCAAACCGATTTGGATGAAAACTGGCAGAGTTGTAGCTTGAAACCCAGGCACGGACATAGGGTAGGTGACATCATGTTAAATTCATTATTTTTGATTACAGATAACAATTAAATAATTAACAAGCGATTTGCGATGAAGATTACTACTTTATTTTTCAATCAACTGTCACGTGATCCTTAAGGAATGCGTAAACAAAATGAAATGTCACGTGATCCTTCAGAAAAGTGCAAGCATTTGAAATAATTTATTTTTAAAGTCAAGCATCACGTGACCTTGCTGAGAAAAGAAATAAATAATTAATTTGTGGAATAATAACTGAAAAATAGACGCCAGGACAGAAAACCATTGATAGATATGATATAGTTTCAAGAGTTTTTGGATTAAAATTTAAAAACTAAAGTTAATTATAACTAAAGGAAAATATCGTTCAATGTTTACTTAAAATAAGAGCCTAATTTAATGGAAAGCTTTGCAAAATAATTCTTTATCTCTCTTTTTATCGACATCCAAGATTTGTTTGGGTGTTAAATTTATAACCAAACGGTTTGGATAATCACTGGCGGTTAAATTCTAAACCAAACGATTTAGCTAATTACAATAGTTACATTTCGAATTTTAATGCTTTAGGAGCTTTTTTCAACCGATTTAATGAGAAAGGATTGCATAAACCCAATGAACACGGAATTCAACGTTTTGTTTACTAAAGAAAGAACTGATTCGAACTTGACGCTTGATACAGTTGCCAAACAGGTTTGGCGATTGCTAGAGATTCAAACAGTGTATTAAATTGAACTTTTTAAAAATTGTTCACAGTACAGAGGAACTGATAAGCAAGGTTTATCCTTCCCTATAAGCTAATAAGAGGAATAGAGATTGTTTGTTGATTGGGTAATTTTGGCACTGACTAATGAAAGTTTAGGTCAGATAAATAAAAAAAATGCTTCACAAATGGAGGGATGTATTACAGAATATCTATCTGTAGATACGGTAATGGGCAATAACAAGTAAAATCATATCCTGGAAAGTTCTTCAACCCCATAGAATTGTCAGGGATACCTTCCGACAAGCTGAGATTAAAAATCGGTGTGCCAGAACTATTCATACGTAACCTCGATGTACCGAGACTGCGCAATGGCACACGGTTTCAAATTACACAATTAGGACCAAAAGTCGTACTAGCTACTGATATGACTGGCATAGCGAGAGGCGAGAATGCTAAATTCTACGCATTCCGATAATACCGAAGGATTTACCATCCCAGTTCAAAGCGTAACAATTCCCTTTAAAATTAGCATTTGCCAGGCTCAGGGTCAGACACTCAAAGGGGCAGGCGTACATTTGGAAAAATCATATTTTTTCCGTTGGTAACTATGTGCGGCATGTTCCTGTGTGTCCATCCCACTAAACCTCAACATCGGTGCAAAAAACGTGAAACAAAAAACGCCGTATACAAAAGTGTATTATCATATATAAACAATTTACCTAACTGTAACAGCAGACACGTGCAGTACACTCCTGTTAGTCGTCCAATTCTGTATTATCAACCATCAGAACTTTTAATTTCAACTTTCTACATATAACGAAACATTTACATTCGTGAATTTTAAAAAAGTATCAATTCAAATTCTTCGCGCACGAAGTCGCGGGTAGCAGCTAGTATGATAATAAATCACAAATTTTTTTTCAATTATAGAGAGTACTGAAATAGAATAAGTTAGTAACGAAGGCACTCTTGTATAAAGTATAAATTGCAGAATTTCCTTCTCTTTGCTATAAAGAATTGTATTTTCTTGAAAGTAAGAAATATCTCTAAGGAAATATACGACAGGAAATACCCTAAACAGACTTTTTCAAGGTGTGATAAGTTTAAAGTAGCAATGACTCAAACAAAGCTCTTAAGAAGTCTCTAAGGTACAAAAAAATTTGGATCAAAGCCTTTTTTATTTGTATTGCCCCAACAAAGTATTCATTAAAAAGAAGACTACATTCTTGCTAAAAAGTATTTTTCTCTTGGGAATCATAGAACAGATTTTCAAGGTATAAGCATATATTCTTGTTCTTTTTAAATGGTTGTTTCAATTATATCAAGAAATTCGACACTTAGTTTGAAAGAAATAGTCTTGCGATAGTTATTAATATAGAAAACTAACACTTAACTAATATAGAAAAGCATTTAATTATCCTTCAGTTTTGAAAGAATACGAGCAGATTTGATAGAAAAGGAAGCCAGAGAATATTATTAGGCAAAAAAAAATAATTTTAACATTGTCTTGAAAATCAATTTTTTTTCATTGTTTATTTTTTTAAAAACTTAAGTCAGCAACCTGGCACGTTTTTACATTATCAATAGTGATGATTATGTCTCAAATGTGATGATTATTTTCATATTTTTAATATACTTTTATAATTAAAAAGTAGAAAATATTGTATTTATTTAGTTTTTTTTGTTTTACTTTAAATACATAGAGGTCTATTCTATGTTTAAATGCCAATTATTACTTCAAACATAGCACACGATGTTGAAATCAAAAGCGTATTTTGAATGAGGCATAAGAAACTTAAATTGGCGCCTACAAAGTGCAATTAGATGTTGCATAGCATGGATAGTTACTTGACTCCATTAGGACGTTCATGTAGACAACGAACAGAACAGGTGCAAGGTTACTGAAAGAACACGGGTTAAATGTCTATCACAATTTGAAATTTAAATTTACTTATTAAGGTAACCATGAATACCAAATTAGGCCTAAAATATTGAATTGTAATTATATTCCCGGCAAACAGACTGGCCGCCGAAGGCGGCTATTAAGGAATATATTACAGAATTATTTTTAAGTGGTTTGAGATATTAAAAATAAATATTGCAGTTAATAACTTTAGATAAAATCTAATTTATATTCTTAATAGTTAACTTCTTATAAATATTCTTAAGGCGAAAATCAAAATCCTAAAAAGTTAAAAATGTATTTTTTCTATTTAAGATTAAATTCGTTAATCGCTGTTGGCATCGAGAACCTATTTAAATATACAAAGATTTAAAACTCTAGCACCTCAGGAAGCGTGTCAACATATGATTACACTATTTCGGCTTTTAAAAATGAAACAAATCAAGATAAATAAAAGCATATAATAGTAACAGATTCAAATTATAGGTTTTATCCCTAAGAAATTTATTTTACAATTTGCTTTGAATGACTTTTTTAAAAATGTTTTGTTCATTATGTCTGAAGAGGTGCCACTCATGAATTTCGGAGTATCAACTCACAAAAATTAAAGTAATCAATATATATTCTTGCGTTTGTACTATTTTAGATAATGAAGGAATATTTCGTTAATCTACATTCTTTTTAACAGTTATAACAGATACGACTGTTAAGCGAAAAACGCTACTGGAGAACTACATCATGCCTTCATTAAATCAAAGAAAATTTGGAACAAAAATGGCATTGGCTAAATGAGGAAAGATTTAAATTTTTCTTGTATTGGTCATAAAAAAATTCTGCACAGTGGCATGAAAACCATACATTTGTTTTTGAATAGTTTCTTGGTTAGAATTTTGAAATATAATACTATGTCTAATATGATTCCTCAGAATTCAAAAGGCTGTTTTTCTAAAAGATGTCAATGAGGAGACAGATGAGGTCTCTTATTATTTATCTGAAAATTGCTCTTATATGAAAAAGATTTCCTTTCAATAAAATGAGTTTTATGGATACTATTAAATTAAAATTTTTAAAATCAGTTCCCTTTGACAAGTCATTCTATCTTTTTTATGATGTAGTTATATTTTTCAATATGCAAGTTGTGAGAATTGGAAATTTGTACATTAGTGGTTTGTTCTTAAAAATGTGACCGTATAAAGTGTGGTTCTAAAATAAATCTGTTTTTGAATCTGTACAATACTTACAATTTTAAACTGTGCATTATTCTTATATTGATTACCTAACCAATATTTTTATTAACAAATTTGAGTAAAAATAATTCGTTATTAAATCCTTATCTATCTTTATTAAATTTATTTTTCTATAAGAAATTTTCCCTGGTTTTATGAGTGAGTCTACAATAATTTACGATTAATATAAATTTTAAAAAAAATTGTGGTATAGTTCATGTCAGATATGTGTGTTATAAAATCTACTATATTTTGTACGGATGGAATTGTATGAAACACCGAACAGTGATTAGCAACAATAACTATTTCCGAAATGTAATGCAGAGGATCAGGGCTGCTTTGCGAAAGTTGGGAGTTGTCCAACATAACTGGATCCCGCAGACAAGAATCGCAAAGATTTCCTCATTATCCACCGTTACGAATGCATGAAGTAAAAGATGAATATTATGTAATGTAGTTCATTGATGATAAAACACCGTTTCATACCGCTGTGTCTGTAACTTTACGGCTACGGAATGGTTGAATGGGTATGAAAATGTCATGTTTTATTAAGGATCACAGAAAGAAACCTTTTCAGATTGGGTTGCTACAATGTCTAGGATACACAGATGAAAATAAAACATTTAAATGGCTGTGTTGGTGTCAGTGGTTACATAAGAACAAAGTAAAACATATGCCTAAGACATGCGAAATTATAGAAACAAAGCACTAATAGGACAGAAAAACATGAAACGTTTTACGGTGTTTACACTAAAATAAAAACAATGGATTTAAAAATTAAAAAAAGAAAATTTTAAAATTATTAAAGAAGAAATAAGAAGAAAAATAAATATTAATAATAAAACTACAAACAGAAGTTTTAAAAAAATTTAGAATAAGAAAAAAAATATTATTCGAATATAGTACATAATACAAAAAAGCAAAATGTATACTGTAAAATACCAATTCGAAAAAGCATTTAGTGACGTTTAACAATTCTTCTTTCAGCAAAAATAAAAAAAATAAAACTTTTCAATTCTAAATTGAATAAAGAAAGCACATTCAATTAAAAAAGCACAAAATTGGTGGAATTGTTCAGCTTTGATTCGCAGTTCAAAGCTAAGAGTAGAAGAAAAAGGTAAAATAGCACATGACTGTTTAAACTGTTAATTTCTATTTTTCAGTAATGACATAAACTGACAAATTTATTTTTATCAAATTATAAATGTGGGGCATTTTTATACATTAATATAGCAGATGCTGAAAATTTAAATAACTCTATAATCCGATCAGTTCAACATGAAAATTAAAGACATCACTTTTTGGTTCATTAGATAGACAAAATATTACAATAAATTTGAATCAACAAAATTTTTCATTATGTGTTAGAAATATATTTTAAAATCTCAAAAGAAGCCTTTAGATAATTTTGTTATATTTCAAATTTATACAAAGCTGATGATATATGGTTGATAAATTTCTGTCTATTGACTTATATAAATAAAGTTTGTTTATATAACTTTGTTTAATATCTAGTTGCTTATATTTTAACTTTGGAAAAGGGAAACTTCGGTTCACAAGCAAACACATTAAAAAAATGTGAACTGGAAGCGAAAAGAGTGGATTACTTAAAGTAACGTCAGTAACAAAAAATTGTGGAGCATATATTTTCCCTTAATTTTCTTTGTAACATTGTAAAACTATCAAGTCTTTTCGAAAAGCTAAACATGCTCTTCTTTTCTCGTTACTTCAGTTAATTGACATCGTTATGTGATTCAACCCTGTTCCTAGAAGAAAAAAATTGGAAGTCCAATAAAACTTCACAGGACAAAAAGTAAACAGAAGAAAAACTATTCTTAAAACTAACTTCTTTCCCGGAGATAAAAATATTTGTTTAGTTACAAAGAAAAGTTTGTATTGCATACCTTTTGATGACAGAAAAAGGTACAAATTATTTTTTCTCATTTAACTAAAACAATTCTGACAGTTTTCTGTAGAATTTCCGTTTAATCCGAGAAAGTTATTTTCCAGTAAGAGTTTCGGTATAAGATGTTTGGAAAATTCAGTGTTTTTTAATGTAGTTAGAGAAACTAAAGACTAAAAATAAAAGTTGTGTCATCAATTCAACAAAATAAAATATTTTAATCTTATAAAGGAAAATATCTTTATAGAATGAATTAACTAATCGAATAAAACTGCGAACTAACTGAATAAATTAGCTTAGAGTATATTTATAGAACACTAATTGTCAGCACGCTATTAATAATGCGTTAACTCATTCTTAGGAATTTATTTTATTTGTGCGTGACAATCTTAATTACTCTCACTAAAGTGAATAATTTTAGGTTGCATCAGTTATTTGAGACATACAGTCCAATATTAAGATGGTTATAACAATTCTGATAATCTTATAATAACAAATCAGTAGGATTTCGAAATGGAGATACTGAACAGATATCTGGCATGTAAATTCCATTGTTTTCAATTTTAACAATTGATTTCGAAAACATTTACGCCATCATTTGCAATAATTCAAAAGACAAAGAAATTATAAATATATGCCAGTAAGAAAACTATTACAATTTAACATTAATTTTTTTTCGACACACGCAGTTTGAAATAAACTGCGACATAAAATAGAATTATGTAAAGGATATACGTACGAATAAAGAAGACAATGCTCCAACAAAATATTTTAATATAGTGATTGTAAATTTCATTTTATTATTTTATTCTAAAGTCATTGGTGAAGAAATTATTTCGAATGCGAACTGAGGGAATTATATTGCTAAGAAAAATGTGATTTTATAAGCAATCATCGTTCACTTGCTTTTCGGATTAATAATCACTGAAATTGTGTAATTTGAGACAATCATTCTAATACTGAGGAGATACAAGCAATTCTGCAAAAAATTGTTTGCTTTATCCAGAAATACAAATCTTTGAATATTAAGTCGGCAGAATTTCAAAACAGCAAGTTGGAATTTAGGTCGAGTTATTTTTATTTGAATAATTGATTTCAAAAGTATTCGGACCTAGACATTTCTGAATCATACAAATTATAAATATTATAAAAAAGCATAGTTTGAAATATAAAAAGAACAAGCGTTAAAATAAAAGAGATTTTTTTTATGAAACCTTTTACTTTGCATTGCAATTCAACATGCGAATCGAAGATAATTTTTGAAACAAATCAATAGCTTCTGGAAAGTACTGCTGCTAGTAATTTTTCAATACTTTTATTATCAACATAGCATTAACTCATTATTGCCTAGCTTCCCTTCGTAGGGACGCTTCAAAAGATGCATCATAAACTCACAGTAATTATTTTTTCAACATAAATTTCAAAAAAGAATTTTTAAGTGTTCGTTTCTTTTATATTCAATAGGTGGTGGTAGCACGTAGCAAGCGTTCTGATGATAATGTAGCTGATGATGTTATTTTCAAGTCAGGCTCGAAAGCAATTTTATGCAATGTGAAGTAGAAAAGGGTCGGTTTGTTTAATGATTTATCAATTATTTTTCTCGCATTCAAAAATTTACATTAGTAAGAATCTGTTTATTTTTGGAATTACACATAATTTTAGATTTTGAAAGATTTTTTTGGCATTAATAGGACTTAACCTAAATAGGTACCCTAGGCTTAGGAGGGCATTAAAACATGAATATTTAGGGCAGGATTATTTTTTGTAATTTTTGGGTTGATTTTGCGACATGTAAAATTAGTATATAAATCATTATGAAAAAAATTCAACTTGGGCATTAATGGGTTAAAGAAAGTATTGAATCTTGCTTTGCAAAAAAATAATTTTCTGTCATGTCTTTTCCATGAATTTTAAAGCAGCCCAATCATGTAGCTTGGTTCTATATATTACGTAATATCAATAAGGGATATTTTTAACTACAGGGTTATATATATGTATACGGCATCTGGCAGTATCTCGAGTCGTACAAGTCAATATGAAGCAATTAAGTGTCAATCGTTCTACGTCCTTAATACCTCGGCGACTAGACCAGTAAATCTCACCTCTACATATGCTGTTAACTTGACCTCGACGTAGGCCTAGAAGTTACATATATAAAAATGAATAACGTGTCTGATGGCCCTATTTCTTAGAATAAGCATGTTTGTTACAGGCAGGCATAGGTTTTAACCCAAAGATTACTGTATATTGAATGTGTAGTAATTAATTCAAGGCAATGATGGTTAGTTACCTTGAATTTTATAAGCATCCTTTCTTATTCGTCCGGAGATATGCAGGAAATTTCAAAACCCTCCGCCATTGACACCGCTAATTTCATAAGAGTTGGGAGCTGATGTACAGATAACTCGCCTGATATGAATTATTATCTTTTATCTTTAATAGCAAGAGAGTTATGGGGAATTGAATATTTCCCACAAAATTTCCACCCGCTCAATCATTCCACTCCCTTAGAGCTGAATGCCTCATAGACGAACGAGGCCGAGACCTTGAACACTCCCTACAACAGAACATTCGCTGGTTCAGACCCAATCAAAATGATTCTAGTTATCGCGTTCATAAGGTAACATGGGCAAAACGTTATATAACAGGGTGTCCCAAAAAAGTGGAACGAGCATTTATTTCCTTAAATATTGCACCTAGATATATATTTCCAATTACAAAGTTTCATCAATTAAGATGGGAATTTGTGTGAAAACACTTCGGCTTCTGTGGAAGTTGAAAATAAAAAAGTTAAGAAAATTAATTTTCTATATGTTCCCCATAGAGTAAAATTGTCAATGAGATCCACCATGTATGGTGGCCTGGTGCTCGTTAAATCTGACGTCGGGGTTCAAACATCTTCCCGCTGGTGCGGTGCGGAAATTTTGAGAGGAGGGTACTCCTTCAGGTGTTGTCCTCGTCATCTAACCGTTGTTCAAAATTAAAAAGTCCGTCCCAAAACAGCACTCTATTGTTTCAAAACGGGACGTTAATATAACTAAACTTAGTCTACAAAATGTTCATACTAAAGCTGCTCAAAATAAATTCTATGATAAAATGTAGAAAATTAAATTAAAATACATTAATTGTGGTAAATAAATGAGGTGAATCATTTGCATAAAAATTTCTTCGTAGCATTCCTGTTACAAAATATTTTGCATTCAGACAAACTTCCCCAACTTTGTCATCTCTCTATTAATAATGTAGGACATAAACGAAGTAAACTTAATTAATTTAAGGAAATCGTGTCAAACAGGATCGATCTAAAAGCCCAATTATTTTTCTTTTAGAGATAATTTAATAACGCTTAACTAAAAGATATGAGAGAAAGATGCTACATTTTTCTATCAGCCCTAAGGCACATGCAAACTTCTTGAAAAAAAGCCACATGCCAAACAGTTTAACGGTTAGAAAGTTTTCATTAAGTTTTCGACTTGCATAGAAATTTTGAGGTTTACTTGATCGCTGTTTTCGGAAAATAGCCTAAAGTATTGTGTTGCTTCCCGCGAAAGCATTGAAGTTATGTTTGTTTTGAACAATTAACATGGTTTTCGTCATTTTGTAGAGGTGTTTTAAAGATATTTTCGAGTGCAATGAATTTATTCTATTTGAAATGAGACAGTTTTAGAATTTCTTCATTGATGTACCCTACAATGTAGCAAAATTAGTCTGGTTTGTTAAAAATGGTGATTGTATGCGAGGTCCAATTTATATAGGTTGCGATTGGAAGTGTAATTTTATAGTAAGAAGTTTTGTAAAAATTATATAACTTGAATAAATTTGAAGTTTGATAGTTAAAAATTTTCGTTGTCGCTTCGTACTTTATTAAAATTAAATTTGAAAATTAACACTGTCCAAATGTACAGGGTGTTCCAAAATGTTGCAGCAGCTTTAAAAATCAATAATTTAATAAATGAGTAATAAGATTGATGCCATTTACATAGTTTTCTATTCCCACCTTTTGGTGGGAATCAAACCAGATTTTTAATGACGAAACCAGAATTTACTGAATGAATAGTCTACACTTTGAGCCACCAGCTGGATCTGCAACTTTTGGAGCGATAGGTTATGTAGAATATAACAATGAGTAAAGCATGGCTCGCAAATCTTCGTTGTGTCATCCTCAATTCAGAAGTGCAGTTAGCAGATGAGGAACAACACATTTTGACAGAACAAAGCAGCATTTCAGTTGCTCAGGTTCTGTTACACTTTCAGAAATATCCTTTACTGCTACGAAAATGTGATTCCTCGTCTAACATCTGAACTTCCTGCATGGAATACGACACACAGAGCATTTGTGAACTGGTGCTTCACTCATTGTCTTATCCTATTGAACTCATCGCTCCTAAAATTGCAGAGCCATCTAGTGGTTTAAATTATAAACTATCCATCCAATAAATTCTGACTTCGTGATGAAAACATTCGGTTTCATTTTCACCTTTTCTGTGCTAACGTCATCGCTCTACCGTCATTCAATTGCAAATTATTGATTTTTAAAAAGTTGCTCCAAATTTTGAAACCTCCATGTGCTCAATTATTTTGATCTTATAGATTTCAGGTTAAAAAAAATAAACTTTTATACTGAATAAAGCAATGTTTTTGGTATTTTATCATACCTATGAAATCTTAAGAATACTTCATCGATGTATGTTTAAGAAAAGAGACATATGAATACGAATTATCTCCTTTTGAATTGAACATGAAAAAGAGAATAGCTGATTCTGTCGCTCAGATAGTTGAACTCCCTGTAAATTAATGAAAAAAACACATAGTTCTTATGCCATATATTAGAAATTACATGAATGACTATATTGCAGAATATCCTTGTACGCTGATTGTTTTAGTGGTTGACAGACTTTGAAATATTACTCATCTCCATTTAAAAATATACAAGTTAACTTTTGGAGTCGGAAAACCCCTCTCATCCATTATTAATAAAAATCTTACGGTAAATTATTGGTTAATTCGAACTTAACAAAATTCTTAACATTTTATGAACCATTCTCTTCCTTCTAGCAGTTACGCTTCTTTAGCGCATGTTAATTCTTTAGGATCTTTCCCTATATTTGAAGAATTAAGCAAAAAGCCATTGTTTACATCAGCCTATATGCTGAACTCACCATAGTTGCCAAAAAAAAAATATATATATAAGTGCAGCTATTCCTTGAACTGAACCCCCTCCCCCCCCCCAAAAAAAAAGCAACTGAACTAAGCAATTACTTTTTGAAATGTTTAGAAATCAAAAATGCATGTAGCTTCGTCAAATGATATATTGAAATATAAATGAATTATTAATAAATTTATAATTTTAATCCCTTGGCTTCGCTAATGCATTTTTGGAAAATATGTTGGCATGCATTTATTTTTGTATATCAGAATATTCTGAATCATTTACAATATTTTTCCCACTAAAGTTCTAAAGTTTTAAGGATTTTTGAAATGTGATCGCCACTGCTTCGATCATATTTGAAAGAAAAAGAGATTTCAAGCATCCTTATTAGTGATAATTTTGATTGGAGAAAAAAAGCCTATAAGTTGAGGAAACGTAAAGAGAGCGATTTCTAATAAATAATCTCTATTTTTAGTTGTTATGAAGTGTTACGAATTAACGGGATAAATCTGCATTGTTTATAGTAATTCCTTTATCCGATATCAATAATAAGATCAGGATATCATTAATAGAATTTATAGCTAGTAAAAATGCTATCAATGCCATGTAAAATATTTTGTAGGAAGAGACATTTTCTGCTGTTGCTAAATACCAAATAAATGTACGATTACGTCAAACCAATCAGTTGAAAGAGTTTATACCAGTAATCAGCTCAGCTCCGAGAGGCTAACATGTACAAAGCCGCAATTAGTCAGCTTTTATCTAACTACCCGTCTGGAAATATCCTCTTATTTTGTGAATGCTTCGGGCCTCATCAAGCCGTAATGTAATTGTGCTATTTAAAGATAGCTAATCAGCAGAAAGTTTCAATTTCACTGATAATCAAATTTATGTGTTGCGATTCACCAAAAGGGCAATTTGAATTAAACATGTACAATTAATGTTCAATTAAAGCTGAGGACAATAATTTTATTAGGGAAATAATGGTTTTTATTAACTATCCTTTCGAGACCTTGAATTATTTCGCTTTGGCACTGTTAGGTTTCTGAGATTTTTTATATATTTTAATTTGACTTGTTTCGTGTCGTAAAAATGGAACTTTGTAATCGAATTTTCTGTCACTTTCTGATATGCTAAGCTTTTGAAAGTTTGTGTTTGAGTTGCGAAAGTTGTCATATGAAATTTCATAAGCTTAACTGTTCTCGATGAAAGTAAACTATATAAATATTTTCAGTACTTAATTACCAATTAATAGATTATTTTAATTAAATGTTGATTCCATATGCGTGGCGCCACCTGTCTAGTGAATTTGAGAGAAAGTTGATTTCAAAAGGTCATATTTATAATAACTAATTATAAATTAAAGACTGAAAAGTAAAGAAATTCTTTTTCGCACACTAATAAAAGTGTGATTTAAAAACTGTTTATATTAAATTTATTTTTATTTTATAGGTTGGATTAAATAATTCGGATTTGCTTATAAGGCTTCTGACGTAAGTATCGCAATTCACATCTCATAATTTAATTATTGATACGCATATAATAAGTGCGTAGTTTCAAATATATTAATAAGCTAGTTTTATATGAACATTTCTGATATCTACAACATCTATTTTTAATAATCTTTATTTGAAAATCGCATGCACGTTTAATAAATTAGAAGCTATGATAGAGACTCGTAATGGTCCATTCGCAGAGTTTAGGCTTTAGGGTTAGAAGACTGCGGCCCATCCCACAAAATATCCAACGTGTATGTAAGCCTGTTGATGATAAAATCTATCTTTGAGGCTTGCACCGCATCAAGTTTTTGTGGTGTGGAGGTTTTGAGGATAGAATGCTTCCTTGTTATTTGACAAATGTTCAAAATTATGTTCGTTAAAAAAAATGTTCGTTCCATTATAAGCTTCCAAGTAGATTAAGTAAATGTGACATGAATATCTAAAAAATCAAAGCAATTTCACAATTTTAAATAATTTAAAACAAATAAATCCTTCTAAAGTTTTTAAAGTCTTTAACAGCTATTTAGATGAGTGGTAAAAGAATTTAAAATATTTTTTAACGCGCTTGTCTCTATCGAAGTAGAAAAAGTATCGTAATTAGTGCATACAGTTTGACAGGCGATGGGATTATAGCGTTGCATATAGATACTAATTCTCTTTGTTTTATAACATTTATGACTTATTTATAAGTATTATGCAGGGTGTCAACTCTTATAGTGATCCAATAGCTAATTTCTAAAGCGTTACAGATAGACATATGTCCAATTGGAAAAGAATTATATTTTACGGTTTTAGAGTCCATAAATATATTTCTGAATAAGGTACGAATTCTAACTTTTTCATACGGCCCCCTTGTCCTATCAGTCATATTTAGTAAAATATTTTTCACACACTTATATTTTAAACAAAAAAAGTTCCATTCTTCTGCGACTAAAACTGACCGAGTTATAGAGCTTTGAATATCGCTGACTTAGACCACTTTACACCATTTCAATAGCCACCTCGAAGACGAGCCACCAATCAATGCGCAACACTTGCTCGCGGAGGCCGCTGATTAGTTTAACATTAGGAAATTCAATGCTCCTTAGCTCGGTCAGTTTTAGTCGCAGAAGAATGAAACTTTTTTGTTTAAAATGTTAGTGTGAAGAATATTTTACTAAATATGACTCATAGGACCGGGGGACCGTATAAAAAATTAGAATTCGTAACTTTATCAGAAATATATTAATTGACTCTAAAAATCATAAAATATAATTTTTCCCTTTATTTTAAAGCACTATTCTAATTGGAACTATGTCTATCCTCTAACGGTTTATAAATTATCTATTGGACCACTATAAAAGTAGACATCCTGTATATAAATAGAGATTAAGAGAAGTTATCCTCTCACACAGAAAGGTTAAAAGTTTCCTAGGCGCTTGAGTTTTATTAACATCTTTAGGTCTCTGTTTTAAAGCTTATTTTCAGTATAATCAGTGCACTAATGCAAAATTCATGATTTTTATGTAAAACTGCCATCAGATGCAATCATCGTATAAAGCATTTTTTCGAAAACTATCTAAATTTTTGAATCTGAGCGCTATTTTCAGTTCCTGGTAATACATTGAGAAAAATTGCGATTGAGAAAGCTGTCTGGCGGTCATTTATACTCTCTTTCACTTTAATATTGCATAGAAACAGTTATTCACTTTTTAAAATCATTGTATTTATCAAAAAAAAAAGATTTATAAACTCGATATAGAACTTTGCATCAAGTCTGTTGCTAAAATTATCCTCCCGTCCATATTCTATATAAAAATGCTTTTTTGTTTTAACTAAAGGCAATATTTTGTTACGGTAATATTTTATGTTATAAAATATTTTCCTTAAAAGCATACTTCATAGAAAATACGAGTAAAGTACACAAGAGCTGGAAAAATTTCCTTGATGGAACATTTATAGAACGCTTTCTCGCAACATGTTTTCCTTGCCTTCTTAAACGGCCTAACTATTTCAAAAAGTAATGGGTTAAGAAAACTGTAATAGTTAGTATCTAAAGCAATTTCATAATATGCGATGTCTGTGCAAATTATATGGGAAGTATAACAATGTTCTCATTGTTATGGAGACAGATATTTTCTTTTTATTTATTAAAGAAATTTGTAAAAAATTAATGAGGGACTTTTAAAATTCTGAAATGTTAGCTGAAGAAAGTAGACCTCTCTAAACTATAGCTAAATTTTTGTATTTACTAAGGAAGCATAATAGATACAGAGCAATGTTTCATTGTCAGATTTGTCCTTCGGTACTTCATTGGGCAACAGCTGGTTTTAAAACTCTTTAAAATTTTTTTTTTATTTCACTTCGTTAATTTCAAAACCTTAAAATTCTCATCACGGATTGTCGAATAATGTGACTATATTATAAAATGAAGTACTCGTACAATGTTTTGCAACATTAAAGCAGATTCTATATTTCATTCGTATAAAAAACATCGTAAATATTTCTATATATATAAAACGCTAATGTACGTGGCACAGAAGAGGTTAATTTCTCTTTTGCCGATGGCAATGATTAGTTTGTTTATAAAATAAATTGAGTAGCCTCCGCCATGTTAGGCATAACTTCATAATCATAGGCTGTTACTATATTCGTTCTGGTGTAAAATAACTTTTTTTCGGGAAAAATGAGTTTAAGTTGAAGAATGCACAATATTTCTCGCAATATGACATTTTGGGTGAAATTATTCAAAAGAGATCAGTTAGAAATGAAGAAAATGGGCTTAAGAGAGCCAGAGAACGTTTAGATCAACGTCAAACTAGTTTAAGTCAGTGAAGATAAAATCGTTTCAGTTCACAAATTCATCATTTCGATTGCGAACATTGTATATTGGCTACTTTTATGTTATGCGCACACCACGTAGTGCCTTTTTTTTGTCTTGACGCTCTACTTTTGACTTTTGATTCATTACTTTAAAATCATGGTACGCGTATAATCGGGCGCAGATGCTCTGAGCGGGATCAGCTAGTATATATATAAAAGTCTAGTTTTTGAAAGACAATGCTGTTTCCTCATAAGAAATCAAC
>BGPR01003239.1:110001-138812 GCA_013235015.1 Araneus ventricosus
TTACTGCATAATTAATTTCTTAAAATATTAAAATTTGTATTTTCAACAAGAACATAAAAGTGAGGCCAGTTTCAGAACTCTGGCATATCAAGAAATGAATGAAACGCCAGTTTCAAAATTCCATCCTTACAAACATGAAACAATCCAAGTAAAATAAAAGTGTGTAATTACAGGCTGTTTCAAGAAAGAAAAGCCTGTTACGGTTTAAAATTCCACCTCTGTTTATTCAAAAAGTGGATCTTGCACCAAGAAATTATTCACATACTTAAAGTGCCACCTGATGCTCTTTCAGCTTTGACCTTTGTCGTTAGACAAGACTCCTGTCTCCCTGAGATTTAGACAGGAGAGAAAGAACTGAAATCAAAAATTTCAAACAGAATGCAAGAATAAAGAAAGTATTTTTTTAAAAAATAATATTTAACACATTGTGCGCGGGATACGAATTAGATTCAAGCTCAAATAAAAAGACAAACCGTAACTGTGCTTGCTCTAGACAATGTTTATACCATAAAAGAATAAGTGGTCGTATTCTGCAAACATCTATTAATATGTCCAACTAATAAGTAAGTCAAATTCTTTAATTACAATTTTGATGTTGGGTAATTCGAGAAAAACGTATTTTTACGTTTCCCGTTTCCAAAGTGTTAAATCAAAACTAAAATAAAGGATGAGTAAAAAAGCGATATAAATGGGGTTTTAACATGATACAGGTGTACTTCCAAAATCAATCTGAAGTCCCGCAACAACAGGGTATTTGTGGGAGCTAACCGTATTGCCTTAAGCAAATAATTGAAAGAATTCATAGGGCGTGGTAAATTTATGTGACAGGGAAAGGGGGGATCTCATTTAATTTTAATCCTGTTCAGTATAGACTTTGTTCTTAGGAAGAAAAAGAATTTCCATGCATTTGTAGGAAAAACGTCTTCTACGTACGTTTAATAGTCGAGCGTAAGTGCAGAAAAAGGACAATGTCGTATTTTAAATTTCATGAATTGATTTCTTCTCCTGAAGAAGCAGTATCTTATCTTCCATCCCAATATTCTTCAATTATTTTTTATTCAATATATTTCCATTTTGTGCTATTTTTGTCCATTCTCCTTTTGACTTTATTCTTGCAATAACTTAATCATTCTTTTATTGACAGTGATACATCACTTTTATAATCCTTTTTTCTTATACAAATATTCATTGATTTACTTTGATTTGAAGTTTTTGTTGTAATATCCTCTTATGCGCACATCATGAGTTTTCATTTATCTTTTTTATATCTATCAAACTTTTATAAAGTATAAATTTAGTCATAAATCAGATTTATTGCAGATGTTATTATACACTTTAGCTATGCTTTGTAGCTGGTTTTTATGACTTCTTTTCTGTTCTATAATAATGTTCCCAGCATTGTATGAAATGCAAGCATTCTATGGAATGTCTGGATAAATATGAAATATCGATGTTATTTCATACTATGTTTTACATACTTTCTAAAGCAAGTTAATAAAATACACAGGCGTTACATAGAATGATAAATCCTTTGTCAGAAAAAAAGATTCTAGTTATAAATATTTATTTGTACATGTAGGAAATATAAAGTGTAAGGATCAGCAGCTTTCTCGAGAAATCGGAAGACCTGTTCAGCATAACTTGGTTCTGAAAGGTAGACTCAAATGGAATATTGGATTACATTTATCTGACATTTCCCGACTAACATCTGGTTAGACAAGTACCCTCCACAGTATCTCCAATGTCCAAGAAATGCATGTGAACAGTGCAATAAAATAAGGAATTTATACTTTGTCTAAGAATTGTATAGAATGCATGAACGCATCAATCAATCATGAACCAATGCATATATCGAATTCGCACGATCAACTGAGTCTACCTAGCTGGATAATACGATTTTATAAGATGCTTTTGAACCGTGGGATGAACCTAAACCTGCAACATTAGGCCCTTTTATTTATTTTTGTCGTCGGCGAAAAATCGGTAAAAATCTTTCTTTTAGCCTTCTGTATGTGAATTTCTTTGTATTGTTATGCACTGACCTCTCTTTCAATTCTTCGTTTCGTTTCGATGGGAAAACCTATTTTTATCGACCGTTAATGCGAATCATGGCATGGAATTTACTTGGGTTTACAAAAATTTTTAAACTTTTAAATAATTCAATTTTTACAACTTGTATTAAGATTCAATAAGCATTTCTCTTTTTAGATTCCGTTTGAAGCAGCATGGCCTAGAATGACACTTGTGTCATTAAACACAAACAACCAGCAATTGACCACCAAAATCTATAGATGGGTATAATCCAATTGCTATGAACTGAAAATAGTTCCACAGACATGTCTAAATACGAAAAACCATTATTTTTCGGGGGGGGGGGGGTCCCTCGTGCCTTACCAGATTGAAATTGTTTTCAGCATTCTATCAGAGAATGATTTGACTTTCACTCTGGGTAGTAAGAATAATCGAATTAAAACTAATCTTGGAATTTCTGTTTAATATTTATCTCTCCAATTTTATGAGATAGGTGAGGGACCGCGGTTGCCATGTGGTAGGTCTCAGCCTCGGGTCCAGAAGGTTCCAGGTTCGAAACCCGATTCCATTGAATCCTTGTTTGTGGGCCTGGTACACGTTAAAACATACGTGGGTCAAAAATCCTCGCGTTGGTATGGTGCGAAAGTTTGGAGAGGGGGATGTCGGCTCAGGTGTCACCTTCGCCATCTGACCGCGGTTCAAAATTACGAGGTCCGTCTCAAAATAGCCCTCGTGTTGCTTCAAAACCGGACGTTAATATAACTAAACTTGTAATCTAATCTACAATAAACAAAAAAGATCAAATGTTTATATAAAAGCCTATATTAAAAATCTTGTTTCTTTTTCATAAAAGGGTCTGACGTTTAATTTCCTATTATCAATTTTATTACAACTGCACTAAAGTGAATTGAATTTGATTCATTTTCTATAAAAGGAATTTTCTGAATTTAATGAAAGTTTATTTAGAAATCCAGAAAAATTAATTCAAACAGCTTTGTTCAATTTATATTTGTTAGTCCCTGTCCATCATCGTCTATTTATAGAAGTTTCTTATTTTCTCAATATCTGTGTGTGTGTGCAGGAATCGCTGTTTGAAGGTTTCCTCTTTGGTTACTTGAGTATTTGTCTAAGCTAGAATGTTAAAGAAATAATTTCGTTGTTAATTTTAATCTTTTCCGCTGCATATTTGTGTAACAGTAGAAACATACTTTCATTTAATTGTATATATGTGGGATTCCGTTCAAGGAACAAAATGGCCACATAAGGGTTTACCTATAAGGTTTAAGTGGTTTCGGATTTATGTCTAGGGGGATTTTAAGGGTTCAAACCAGTTAAATCTTAAAACAAAATACTATTTAAAATAAACGAGAAGACTTCAAGATTAAATACAACAAATATTTATTAAAACATTAGGAAACATTTACAAGGGGAAGAGATATATGTACTAAAGAAAGGTTAAAGATAATTTACATGAAGTCATGATGATAACGAGCTAGAAGAATTAGGGATAGCTATTACTAATTAAAATTAATGATTAAAGATTATGTAAAAGATTTAGTATCAGGAGAGCCAATAGAAAGTTAGTCAGTCATGCTACTTACGGTAGAGATGCAAGACTTAAACAAAATGAATCAACAATGAAAAAAACATGGTTACTGCTCGGTATGTTGCTTTCTGCGCGCTCTGAGCTGTGCACTCGAGTTTTGTCTAGGAAAAAAGATGGCGCCCTTGTAGCAGAACGGTATCTCCATCTACCTTGAATAGACTAATTAATCTAGTCACATTTCTTTTGAAAGGATAAAATAGTATTTACGGGTATTCTACATATATGTAATAAATACTTTTTTTCAATCTCGTTTCAAAGTAAAATTGCTGCAGCTAACTTCACTGCCCTCAATCGGTTACTAGATTCCAATAAACTTACGAACCCTCTTAAAATGCTGAAATAGCCATTTCTTATCTGTTTCATTTCAAATGAAAGGTACCCCTTTAAAAATTATAAAAAGTCTGTCACTAATTTCACGTGCGATCTCACGATTTGCCTTTTGCCTGTGATACTCAGCTTTGCGTCCAATAACCAAATTGGTTATGGACAAGAATCATTTACATCTCTATATAAAAGATCCTATATCTTAACCTCTGTCTTCTTATCACGCGATTTTAAGGGTAAGAAATAAGTTCATTCTATGCTGGATCCTGCGATTTTACAAACTAGCAGTGTTACCGTTCATTATAGCGTTAAATCACATTATTCTAACAAAGCTTTTGTAAGAATAAAAATTGCTAGGTTCAACGGTATTTGAACGCGGTTTAGTCAGTGTTGACGAAATAAAGCGATTTCAAAAAAATCGACAATCGAGGTTAATCCTTAAGCATCATGCAAAAACTAAAATAAGACTTTGCTTTATCGAAACGACTGCATTCCATCTTCAAAACTTTGCAACGTCACCCCATTTTATATATGCCATGTTTCAGCTTTACAAACAATTAATAGCTTTTCTCTAGATTGGTACGCTTTAAAACACATTTTTGAGGCAATATACCAAATTTCTTTTATTTAAATAATTTATACTTGTTGTCTCAAATAAGACATTCCATGTCAATAAAGTTGATAATGGTTCAGGACATTTCTTAAATCAATTGCCTATGTTTTCACATATTAATTCATACAGAAATATAATCGTAGTTTTATTGTTTTTTTCGATGGAAATTGTGTGTCATTAAATTGAAAGGTTGGTTATATATACCATTTATGAAAGAAAATATATATTTGTCAGAAAGGATATTCTCGTGGGTTTATGAAAGACGGCGGCGGCTTAGATTAATATGATGCTTTCTTGCCAGAAGACTGACTGTTAGAAATAATTTTATTGTTCTACAATGTTTAGTGCCTGCTATTCAAACTGAGAGATCTATCTTCAAATGGAAAGAAATATTTATGTAAAAAAATGGGGAAAATAGTCACAATGAAAATAGGAGAAAAAGCTTGATTTTCATAGAATGTATCCATTTCTATGTATTAATAACTTAAAGCTCATAAAATATACAGTACTATTGTATATTCCTCAATGCATAACATAGCTGAGTATTAAGTGTATAGGAAAACGTTACATTTGAGAGAAATGTATTTTTACACTGAATGTTCAATGTCTTGCTAAAGCATAACAAACTCTTCTGTTCTTTTAAATGGTGTTTTTCTTACCATATAAAGCTCTCACAAGTAAACCTTGTGATATTTAAGTGAATTATTGGTTCTCAAGTGCCTGTTCTTTCCAGTCATTAAAATCATAATTGAAATAAATATTTCGAGTTTCATAGAACTTAGCAAAGCAGTTCATAAGAAAAATGCTTCAACAACCACTACACTGTTTCCTCAACAGTCTAATTTATTACATTTTCAATTTAGGAAATTTAATGAAGTTTGATTGAATTAGGGTTAATGAATTATTTGAGACATTCTGAATGTTAGGTAATCTTGCTACTGAATTGCAACGTTTCTGAATGACTATTATTTTTAGTTCATTGAATTCAAAAGTACGATAATTATATATAGAATTCATGTGTTGGAAGACTGGGAAAGCAGTTCAGTAACTAACCATGGGTATATGCTGGGTCCTCTTCAACCAAATTCTCTTTGTTAAAAAAAAATTTAGAATTTCTAAAACCCTGCAGTGTGTTGTTACTTGCTATACTTTTACATAGGTGGAGTCTAGAAGGAGGACTAGGAGTAGGCTACAGGAAAAATGGGTGGCCTCATTTTTTTTATTGGGGAGCTAAGGTAGGGTCGATTTATGCCTGCGTGTACTATCACTCAGATTCATTTTAAGTTATGGCTGTGAAGAGCACGAAAGCGAGCAGCAGAGGGCGAGAGATCTCTGGTACGAGAAACGATCATAGGCTCAGATTGCAAAAAAACCGCATTTGTTATTTGCAAATAAACTGATTTGCACCGTGAAAAATTATTTATATATTTAGATACCTTACTTTTAGAAAAGACAGGAAAAAAAAGGGAGTAAATTGGAACTTCATGGCACAATCCGGAGCCAAACATGCTGCGTGTGTAAAAGCAGCCCAAAATGATTGCGTAGAGGGGTTAACGTTCAAATATGGCCAAATGGAGTTGACTACACTAATTCAAAATACCAGAAATTCGCAAACATTGATTCAACTGTAATAGTTTTGATAGTTCATTATTGGAATAACAGTACCATACAATTTTAAAAACGCAATACGATGACTGACTTTTGCAATTTCTTCAATGCTGCCCTTTAACAGTTGTATCATTGTTCTTTAGGAAGAAAGGGCTGTATGGAAAGTTTTTTTCAAACTGTCTTTGATGTTATAATATAAGAATTAGATATTCTCAAACAGAATATTTAAGATAGTGGCATACCATTTTTTACAGTACAAAAAAGAATGTTAAGTGAAAGGATAGCAAAGACCGAATAAATATCAAAATTTATGTGGATCGAAAATAAAATCTTCATCTTTATGAAAGATGTGTTCTTTTTCTCGAAAAGTAAAGTTTGAAAACAATATCTTAATGATAGAATCTATGTTTTGTTTTGATAGGGATCTGCTCTTACTACTGTCTTTCTTACTATTAGAGGATCTTGAAGTATAATTACTTTCCAACCAGAACCAGGATAATATCATAAATTCTGGATCTTACAGGAGATATGCTTCTTTATATATTTAATGGTGCCTCTTCTGTAAGAGTTGTAGATCTGTCAGCATCTAGTATAATAATTTCGTAAAAATTCAATTTTACGGTAGGAGTAATACTAAGACTTGATTATCTAAAGTATATATCAAGTATATACAGATGAACTCTCAATTATATCCTGAGACAACAATTAAAATAAAATCAATTATCGTTCAAAGAACATCAACGCGAAAGGAAAAAATAAAAAGATCTTGCGCTCGTGATTTGCAAGATATTGAGCTCTTGGATCGAAAATGTAGTGCAGTAAAAATGCAGTAACTGAAAAGGGGTGTTATTTCGATTCAATGGTGTTCAAAAGATGAAGAATATTCTACTGCTCTGCCGGCATTTTTTTCCCTTCACTTATGACGTTAACGGTTTATTCTTTAAATTTTCTTAAAATTGAGAAAAGAATCATTTTTAGCTTAAAAAATACTCAATTTAATTTTATCTTATTTAGGTTGTGAATTCTTGATGAAGGTTTGAATCAGAAATGAGTTTTCATCGGTCACCAAAAGCAAGAATTTTAGATGAATCAAACTTAGAAAAAAACATGTCTTAAGTGTATTTCTGCTCTTGTCAAAATTCCACAGAATTGTTGGTTTGAGATCGCTAATGGTGATAACATAAGACTAAGCTTTCTCATCAATAAATATTCCCAAGAATAGAGCAATTTTATCTGCAAAGTTTTGAGCAATTTCAAACCCGTTGCAAATATTTAAAAATATCAAGTTTTCCCAACTTAAATAAACTCAGCTTTAAATCGGAATGATATTGAAACTGGATCACTACTTTATAAGGTATAGATTCTATTTTTATGGAGAAAATCGTTTTTAAGATTAAAATCTCTTCCTTTCATTTTTCCTGCAATAACTTCACCTTAGCTTGATTAATAATAATTGTAATAATAAGAAAATTTTAAAATCAATCTTTAGAACGAAATGTTATTTAACTGTTGTATTTTGTCATTTGCTGAATCTCATGGACTGTAAACTACTCATTGAGCACGTCAAGTTTGGGGAGGGTGAAATCAACCAAGAAAAGATAAATTTGGTAATTTTAAATTATTCACTACGGTCATACATAATTTTGACTGTTTAATCCTTTAACAACTTCTTTCCTCGCAGTTAAATGATGTTCACTAGTTAACGATTCTTTTCATCTGAACTTGCTTATTCTTGCCCTTCTTTACCGGATAAATAGAGGTCGAGGAAGAAACGTAGAGGTGATCTCCGAGTACCAACCTCGAAGACGGACACTCTTGGCGCAAGCTCGACGTATCGAATACGCACACGCTCAGAAATCATTCAGGTGAAATTGTCTACTCTCAGACAACAACCTTTAATGAAGACTCCGCCTACCATGGTAATGTCGCTCCCACGTGATTTCGGATCCGAGGCAATCTTTTCTAGTGATCTCACCCAGCCGACTGATGGACACACAAACCTTCTTTCCCCCATCACGCTGGAGGAACTAAACAAGTACTTTCCTAGAAACAACTCTGCTTCCGGATCTGACCTCTCTACTGTGAGCGACCTCAAACAGGTATCTCGTTTTGAACTTCTCAAAATTTTTAACATCTTTCTTTTTTGCAGAAAGGTTCCGGCGAGGTTCTGCAAATCGAGAGCAGTCTTCATACCCAAAAAATCCCCAGGAGCAGCTGCTCCTGGGGATTTTCGACCTATCTCCCTAACACCAATCCCAGCTCGTCTTTTTTCAAAGATCACGACAAGGAGACTATCACCTGCTGCTAGATCCGAACCTGAACAGCGTAGCTTTATTGAATCCGACGGTATCAGCCAAAACATCTTTATACTTGATCACGTCCTCAGACACGCTTCAGAAAAGATACAAAGAACTTGCATTGCATCCATCGACTTAAGAAAAGTCTTTGATTCAGTGTCTCATCAAGCTGTTTTCGCGGCCCTTAAAGATCAGTCCATCGATCCTGAATTTGTAAAAATTATTGAATTTATGTATAACAATAGTTCTACATCCTTTGCCCCATTCAGGGATCATGATTTTTCATCTATATGTGGAGTCAAGAAGGGAGACCCCCTCTCTTCAATTCTGTTTAACCTTGTTATCGACGAGTTTGTTAGAAATCTGAGAGGTAGAGTAGGTCTCTCCATTGATGGTTTAACAATGTCAATTTCCTCATATGCGGACGACATACTCCTTTTTGCTTCCTCCCTCCCTGGTCTGCAGCATCTCCTAGATGAGACAACTAATTTTCTGTCCAAATGCAATTTGCATATCAACTACTCTAAATCATTTACGATTGCAATCTTCACTGACTCCAAAAATAAAAAGACCAAAATCTACAATTGCCTCTCCTTCAAAGTTAGTAATTCCCCAATTATATCTCTTAAAGTTAATGAATCATTCAAATATTTAGGTGTTAGCTTCTCGGCGAAAGGTCTTTTGGCAGCTGACTGCAGCTCGACCCTTAATAACTATTTATTTAAATTAAAATCTGCCCCCCCCCTCAAATCTCAACAAAGACTCTGGATTTTAAAGAACACCTTCTTACCTATGCTCTTTCACCTTCTGGTTTTGAGTTCCGTCCCCGCCGGGAAGCTTGCCAAGCTTGATTCTACCAGTCGTGCATTCGTCAGGGGGATCCTTTACCTCCCTGGCTATTGCCCCAATGCCTATCTTCATGCCTCTGTTGCTGATGGTGGGCTTGGTGTGCCTTCCATCCGAGTTTTGGTTCCTTTATGGCGCCTCTCGAGACTTGTCAGTCTTGGTGCTGTGATTTCCGGAGAGGGGGTGTCTGGAGGGATCGACCAGGGGATATTTGCAGCGGCTGGTGGATCGAGTGAAGCGCATCCAGCTTACAGAGAACCCCAGAGCGCATTTTTTCAACGAACTCTATCAGTCAATAGATGGCAGAGCATTGTATGATAGCTCAAACGTGATTGGTCAAAACAACTGGACCCAGAGTCGTAACAAATTTCTATCGGGTAGAGACTTTATAAATTTAATCACAACCCAGATAAACTGTCTCCCTACGGATTCACGATGCGCCAGAGGCAGACCCAGGAAAGACAAATATTGTAGAGTCGGCTGCCCTCGCAAAGAGACTTTAAATCATATTTCCCAGGCTTGTCCAAGAACCCATAATAAAAGAGTGTCCAGACAAAATGCTGTATCCAACTACTTGAAGAGATCCCTGGAGAACCGTGGTTTTCTCCGAGCTAAGGTAAGCCTTTGGTAATCGAAAACCCGACCTTGTCGCCAAAAAGGACAATAAAGTTCTGGTCATTGACTCCCAAGTGGTTGGCGATTCCGTCGACTTAAATAGAGCCAACCTGCGAAAAATTAGTTACTATCGTGACAACCAAGAACTTGATGACTCGATTCGAAAGCAACATCAGGCCAGCGATGTGAATTATGTGGGTGCCACATTGAATTTCCGGGGTATTTGGTCGGAGATATCTGCTGCCGATCTTGTTATCAGATTCAAAGTGCTAAATCTTTCCGACCTCCCTGCGATCTCAACTAGAGTGTTACTTGGTACCTACGCATCGTTCACCATGTTCAATACATACACCGTCAGGACCGCTGCGGCGAACCCATAGGAAATACCGTCATGCCACTTGTCATCAAGCGCAAGTCCGTCCACGGACGTACTGAACCTCCATTTTATTCTTTATTAATTGTGTGTTACATTTGTGTGTCGGTTTGTAAATTTGTAAGGATTTCAGTTCATCCCTCAAAAAACTGATGATATAACTCTTTCCTGTTAATAAAGAGATTTAAATAGCCAAATGCAAGAAAAAAAAATAATCGTCATTATAAAGTTAAACTATAACACTAGTGAAGGGGAAATTTCTTGGAAAATTATAATCGAACAGGATATTTATCAGAAGTAATTAAAAAACAAAACTGAATGAGTTAAACTAACGTTTGAAAATTAATGAGATGAATTATGGAGGGAACCGGATTATGTTGAAATTTATTCGTCACTGATTTGGGAAATTTTCCTTGAATATCAACAAACATATAATGCTTCCGCGCTAGATATTCAAAAACTTAACAAAAAACTAGTATATTATTAAGTTAAATAGAAGCAAATAAGTGCTGAAATATATTGAGAAAAGATATCCCGATATGTATTTGTCATTATATTCTATGAAAAAAACATGGACCTTCCAAGTAGTTTTTGAAACTAAGGGTCATTTAGCAGCATGGGCGTTACTAATTTATGTAGAGGAGAATTTACATCTTATTTTGTCTCCTCTGCGAATTTAATTTAAACTCGCATACCCAGATGGCAGCACGTAAGGGCCCAAACGGCGTCGAAGGACAGTTGAATAGAAATCCGAACGAAGTACATTCCAGAACAAATGGGGACCACCATATCTTCCTGCACAGTCGAGAGCGCAAGACCTGTTTCGCTGCCGGGAGCAAGATCCGAAGAAGACGGGAGTGGTTGTATGTGGTTATGCAATGACTTTGTAACTTGCTTTTCTTAAGCCTAACGGCTCGTAACACTCTGTCACTAATATCTTTAGTTTTAGTCTTAATAGCAATTGTTAACTCTAAGCATTATGATTCCCTCTAACTTAACTTTTCTTTAATCTGTAAATATTTTCTTTGTAAATCTAATTGTGTTTCAATAAATTGTGTTTGTTTAACACAGTCTTTTCATTTTAGTTTTCATACCCCTAGCACACCGCCGAGTCTTTAATCCCCCATTTCTACATTTATAAATCGAAATGGCAGATGGAAGGAAAAAAGAATGATGGAAAAATAACATTGGGCTCTGGCTACTTTAAATATGTTACATTGCTGCTATACAACTAAGGGGCAGAAGAAAAACATTGATTGGATCATAAGTTTTGTTTGGTGAAAACGATTAGATTTTACATAGAAGACGAAAGTGAAGAGTCGGAGGAGTTATTCAGAAAATTGGTTGATTCTGTCATGCAAACTTCGGAATATGTTTAAAATTATTGACCTAAAAATTCCAAAATATAGATTGCATTTTTTTAAATGTCTTCTAAAATGCAAGATATCAGGAAAGAAATTGCTTAATGTTTTGTAAAAGTGCATGAAGAACATATGAATGACTCTTAAACCAATATATTGCGTACTAGACAATATCTGAAATAGCCTAGGAAGAAAAAAGTACATCACCCTCTTCTCCTCTAATTGTAAAAAAGAATTGATAGCATGTTTCGTCCCTCCATGAAGTTACTATTCTAATTATCTCTCATTAACCTTTAAGTAACGGGTTAGAGGGAAACTCAAACATCCCTCGGTGACCTTGTCATAAGATCTCAGCTTCGGAGGATTCCAAGCTCGAAACCCGATTCCACCGAAGAAATAGGAATGCTGCATGTAAAATCTGACGTCATCGATTGTCAAACGTTCTCCAGATTGTGTGGTGTGAAAACTTAGAGATTGAGGTGCTGGCTTAGGAGTTTCGCTCTCGTCTTCTGACCCCTGTTCAAAGTTACCAGATCTGTTCGAAATTAGACATCGGGTTGCTTCAAAACGAGGCATGACTGAATTAAACCTATTACAGCGGTGATGAAGAAACAGGAAAGTGTTTCCGCGTATTTTCAAGTCCTTGGAAGATATGGTCTCTCTTGACCGCTTGTGGAGTTGTTCTTGCTTACTCTAATGGAAAATCATTCTACCAATCACATATGGATGAAGGAAGAGGTGAGGGGGATAAAACAATCAGCCAGATGGTTAGAGCCCAAATAAGTTTCTTCAACGGGCGTAGTGAAATCCTAATCTTTCATTTTTACGACAGTTGTACCAGCCGTTCAAAAGGTAACGTTTCTGCTGATACAGCATCTCTACCACCCATATGGTAAATGTTTAAAAACACTTTACCCATAACATTAGGACTAACTGAATAGGACAGGGCAGTAAAACTGTCTGCCGGGAAATTAGAAGAGAGGATGATTCGTTATATGAAGGAAAATAAATTCTTATCTTTTAGGGGTACTCGTACTCAGAGTAAAGTAGGCTATTAGTACAGAATTTAAGAAATAACAAGACATTTAAGAAATGGGTTTATTGAATGAGAATTTGAGCAAATTTCTGAGAACATTTCGCTTAAAATTTATATTAAAATATTTCACTATCGTAAAATTATTTTTATCGATTCTCAATTGTTTACTCATCAATAATCTCGTGAAGTCAGCTGATTAGTTTGTTCATCCTTTGAGAATTGCATATTATAGAGAATATGAAATATTTGATTCCTAGAGACAGAATTATTCAGCAGCTTATTTTAAAGTGATAGTGAATCTGCCTATTTAGAATTTGATGCCACTTGTAACTATCCATTTCGTAAAGGCACATTTACCAAGCTTTAAAATTTAGAGGTGTCAGTGTTAGTGGGTAAATGATTACTTTCCAATATCATGAGGTGAAAGTTTAGCAGGTTTGTTAACTGATATTAAGTTTCATATTCAGATACTAATTACCCTTAAAAGTGAACATAATTTTGAAATTACTCTTGAGGGAAAATAATATATTTTATAGAAAAAATCAACCTGACGAATTTCGACAGTCCGAAAATGTGTCATGGAAATTCCTTCAATTTTTGAAAATTATATTAATTGTAAATATAAGCATGTAATCTGTAATAGCAGGAAATGTTGTCAAATATTGCGAAATAAGCCTCCTTTAAATGGCGGTGGCTTTAATCCCACTTGGTCTAGCATACCTAGCCATGTGCATGAGTCAAGAATTCAAAGGGGAAGTTTGGCATTTTCTGTTGGTCAAGGCGACCTTGTAGCACTTGAGATAGAAGTCTGACTTCGCTCCAATATGGGGGTAAGTTGAATTCTTCGAGAACTTTTACTGGAGTCTGGCCCACATTTCTATTTCGCTTGCAGGAAAACATCCAGCGGGTAATTCGTTGTTAAAGAGCAACCAGTGTTTGAATAAGGCTGGTTGAATTTTGTATAATGCACGGCCTGAGGACAGAGTCTATAGCCTTTTTCCTCCGATTCCTGTTCCACAGCCGTGCTTTAACCTAGTAGGTCACTGTCGCGGTTATCCATTAAATTACACTCTTACTGGCCTGTCATTGTCATGATTTTGATGAATAGTTTATCCACCCGAATGGGCAAAGGAAACAGCCTTGCTCCTACATTTCTGAATCTGTGACACGGTACTTTGCTGATGGAAGCAATTTTTCCCATTTTTGAACGTGAAGCGGCTAAATTCAGTTATTGTACGTGACTGCTACTATTGCACGTGTCTATCATGCAACTGGAGATTATAAAATCGAACTTTCAAAGTTTGGTTTTTTCTGGATTGTGATCATAGTCTACCACCAAGTGTTAATCTTGCCAAAAGTATGCAGTTGCAAAATAGATACTCAAGGAATCTTTAACGTGCCTTATAATCATATGAATGGTTGCTGGAGATTCCTTGCATTGGAATAATCCACAACTTTGACAGAGAATAAAAATGTATATGAAAATGTAAATGTAAACGAATAAACTAAAATTTTTAAAGAATTGTTAGTGAAAACAATAAAAAAATGAAAAATAGGTAAGTATTGGCAATTGAAATTCGTATAAAGTGATAGTGTTGGTAGGGCTCAATTTCGGTTTGAAGACGCATAATTTCTTCTTACTTATACGATAAAATTCATATTCCGTAACATAAATAATTAAATCATAAGATACGTTTCTTATTTGTGGGCATCGACAACATTAACATTTATCATTTCATTATTTCTTGTCATGCAGGTTTCCAATAAAAATACATAGCAAATGTAAAGCAAAGGGATATTACCTTTAAAATAGTCTAATAAAAGTTAAATTCATTTAAGTCGCTAGAACTTAAGTTAAGCAATTAAATTTCCAACTTACCGTTGAACATGTTTGAATTCGGACCAACCATCAGTTTAAAAATCAAGTCTTAATAGTTAATTTCAGAAACATCACCCTAAGATGCAGTTAAGTACTCTCCAAATTAATTTTTTGTAAAAGTTTGGAGTTAAGACTTCTGCTAATTTCGGAGTTGTACATTGACACCTCATTTTACAGGATGATTCAAAACTCATGACCAAAAGTTTAAGAGGGTAGATTACATTTTTTGTATAGCAATGCATTTGATTCTTATTCACTGCGTTGCCTACAATTTTCAAAATTGCATCCAATAACCTTAATACATACTAGGAGGCGTGAATGGGGTGATTAGCATGTATATTAGAATGGACTCTGTTGAAGACCTCGTCACTCAAATAATCTTTGCAGCTGCAAGTTTGTGAGAAATACTTGGCACCTTTTAAAACTGTACGTCAACGTCTCATCAACGCTTCCAAGCATTTTTTAATGTTGGTGTACACCATTTTGAGCTACTTTAAAAATTGTTGAAAAAAGGGACTTTATAAGTTGATTACTGTTTATGCCCTTACATTCTTTCTCAAAAAATACGGTTGTAGTGAACTCTTCCACCCCTTAGAGTTTTTTTTCAAGAGTTCTAAATCACTCTGCACACACTTACATGCATACAGAACATAATACATTTTATAACTGTAATCTCATGCATATAAAATATCTCAGGTTGTTTTGGAAAGTTTTATAACGAGAATTCGCTCATTATATCAACTGTTAATCGTTTTTCTGAAGTTAATAAATAGACTAAGACAAATTACTAAAGAATTTTTTTTATATTTTTAGAGATCTCGATGTCGTCAGCCCACAAATCTCGATTTCAATATCCTATTATCTTTCACTAAAGAAAATATAAAAGAAACAATTATGTAGTCTGGTGATAATCCAGAAGTTTAAAAAATGACACATTTTCTAAATGCTTATAATTTCATATTTTTGAAGATTTGAAATTCATAATTTAATAATTTCGGAAATAATAAAGTGAGCATTCACAAATTTCATATCAAGAAAGGAATTAAATCCTCTATAAATATAACCAATTTTAACACTGATTCCAGCATTTTCCTTGATATTAACAATAAAATTAAAATTATAAATAATTTATCTATCAACAATGAAGCAAAATAAAATTTTAAAATATGTTTTTGTATAAAGTATAAATCGTGAATTGAATCTCAGTAATAGCAGAGTGACGTTTTGTTAGGGAATGAAAACATTGTGAACTGCTAAAATATAAAGAGTTTGACATTTTCTTGCATTATGTTTTTGTATATTTTCAGGTAGAAAGTTTATTCACCTACTTCGATAGCAGAGAAGATTCGTAGGAATAAATTCCTTCCTGAAAGCAATCTAAACCATTTCCAACAAGAACGAATGACGAAATGTGTAATTTTGGCACCAAATTTTATTACAAAGATCTTCATTCTTAACTTGGTCACGATCAAGATCATAATTTCTTCGCGGTATATGAACTTCATTGATTTTTACACGTAATGTTTAACAGTCTGTGGCATCATCACCAGCTGTGTCATAAACTGCAATTGCATGCATTTCTAACCCGCCCACTTTGATGATGTCATCCGTTCACCAATGGCAAGAAAGCTGCTGGAGTATTTAAGGGCGATGTTCCCACCTGTTCGGCTCTCTCACTTTTATTATCATCTCACCGCGCGCATGGTCATATGATGTTGAAGCTTAATTTATATTTTTAACTTAATTGTTGTTATACTAAATATGTTTTCGTTCGAAAGTTGTGTTCTTATTTTGTGTTACCTGCATTGTATAATCATGAAGGAACCCTTCTGAAGTAGTAAAGTATTCATGCTAATGTAGTGTGAAGCTGTGTTCATAGTAGCTAGGATATTTTACTCGTCCATCGCTCTGCCTGTGATTATCATGCCTCGCAAGAACTTATGCCTTTAGCGGTTACATCAGTAACCTGCACCTCATATGCTATATTGAGAACTCCGGAATTAGGGTAATGCTACATATCTGTCTCGAACTATTGTTATGCTTTACCCTCCTATGTACAAGATATTACTGTAAAATATTTCTGATATTTTCTTTAAAAACGAACAGGGTGGCTACAAAATTTTAAAAGGCTTCAATTAAAAGTCTGAAATCGCATTAAATTGAAAATCTTTCAGAAAAGAAACGACTGCACCCTAGATTATCCATCATTCAAACTTATTAAAGAACTTGAGTATCAGTTGAAGATCAAAAAGCTACAAGTTTCTAATCACTTGATTTCATCTCTGTATTCTAAAAGCAAAGGTATTGCTGCCGTCTTTCAAGTTGAAATCTTAAATTCTGACTAACATTTGGATCTGACAAAGTCTATTCTTCTATGCAATATCATGGGTATAAAGTACAGTAGTAAGCAATAGATTGAATCGAAATTATGATAAGCTAATTCCGGGCAACAAAGTTCAGTCCTCAAACACCCAAAAATGCATTTCAAATTCTCTTCTTTGAAAGTAATGAGAAATTTATTTATGCTTATTTTGGACAAATATGAAAACTTTCATGATTCAAAGTATATTGGCTGCTTTAAACTGTTCAATTTTATCCACTTTAACTCTCAACTCTCCCTATTGTCTATTTTAATTCTTCGTTTACATGTCTACTTTAACCTTTCGTTAGAAGGAAGGAAAGTTGAAAGTGCTTTAAACTGCTTTATTCAACTGCATGTGGAATTCCTGTGTGGAGCTGAATTCATGTATCTTTTCCAATTCAAAACTGTAAAATTTTCAGAACCCTGGTACTTGAGGAGGGAATAGAAAAGTCGATTAAAAAATTAAATCTTTACGAAGATGGAAGAAAACGTGTAAAACTGGGAAAAATACTGAAATTAAATGCGTTTAGAGACTATTATTCTATGGATGCATTTACAAAGTGAAAATTTGATTAAAGGCTCAAATGAAGAAAATTTATAAAATGTATATATATACCTGTGGTGACTTTTTATAGATCAAACATCTGATTGAAGCAGAGAACCACTTGATTCTTACTTAGATAAATAATTTTCTATTTTTAACATTTAAAACAGAGTTTCATATTAGAAACTCTTCACAGTCGGAATAATTGGGATTTCGCTATTTAAATGCCCGTGTTGTCTTCAAACAACATACCTCATTTTCTTTTCTAAAATCTTGAGAATAAGACTGAAGCTGTAGTGCTTGTTGTTGCCAATAAAATACATATTGAAATTTTTATTAAATCAATTTACAACATTTAGATGGTAGCCTGAGTGCTGATAAAAAATATATAAAT
This sequence comes from Araneus ventricosus, assembly GCA_013235015.1. NCBI lineage: Eukaryota > Metazoa > Arthropoda > Arachnida > Araneae > Araneidae > Araneus > Araneus ventricosus. Next base: position 127,891 of record BGPR01003239.1, read on the forward strand.
TGGTTTTTCACTTGAGATTGCATCTTTTTTTGCTTTGTTTGTAAGCTTGAGAATACTGTATTCTTATATATAGGAAATTTCTTATCCATATTATAACGTATTAAAATTCGTCTATGTTTGACATTAAAGAATTTTATCAAAGAAATGTTTTTTCTGAAATTAAGCCCAGTGTTGTCAGATGGTAACAACTGTTTTTTAGCCATAAACTATACTTAAAACAAAATAGAATTTTCTAAAGTATATTTCTTATGTTTTATTCCAGAAATGAAAGTTAAAAACATTTTAAAATCAATTTTTTTAATTGGGCTTTAAAAGTTAACTCAAACAGCTGTCAACTTTCGCAACAAGAAACAGACGAGATCCGTTGCTTTCAGCATAGTAAGGTCTTTGGCAAGTGCGACAAGAAAGATCAAAATGAAAACTATTTGTCATTAGATCCTAGGGTCAAAATCAGCTCATATTGTCAGAAAAGTGTATATTACTTGGCTAATTTACTCCTTCATTAGAAGAGAGAAAGGTCAAGAGGCCTTCGTTAGAAGAATGAAAGGCTGAAAGTGCTTTATACTGTTTTATCCACTGAAATGCGGAATTTCTGTGTGGTTTCGATTATATATACTGGATTTTAACCTTTTATGGATAGTAATGGTAGATTTTAGTTGAGCCAATTAAACAACACAATATACTTTCTCTTCCAGTAAATTGGTTCAGACTGCAAGCTGCCAAAAGTGCATTTTGATTTCTTTCTTTCGAAAATGTTGAACTTATGATAACTTATTTTGAGCATAGATGGAAACTTTCAAGTATCAAAGTCTATTGGCTGCTTTAAGCTGTTTTATCCACTGATATATTGAATTCCTATGTGGTGTCGGTTTCATACTATGTTATAACCTTTTTTGGACTCCAGAAGTAGATTTTAGTTCAGCCCATTAAAAAAAACACAATATACTTTCTCATCTAGTAAATTCATGACTATACAGTGATAAAGAAAAGAGGGTTGATTTTAAACTAAATTTTAAATCAAGTTACTGTATACAACAAAACTTAAGCTCACCAAATTTTCTATTACTTTTTACAGATACTGCCGCAAACACTTTCAAAGTTACAACTCTTTTATATTGGGTATGAGCTCTATGGACTTCTTGCACAGTCGGTTCCTTCTTTTTGAAGTTTAAATGCATTGAAATAGTACCAAAATGTATCATTCAATGTACTCAAATTAAAAAATTAACCAGAAGATAAGGAAATTCCAATTTAGAGAGTAAATGTTATAGAATTCTTCAGTTTGGTTATATAAATTAGAAACGCTAAAGTGAAATGGAAGCTTTAAACGCTATATCCATTAAATTCCTCAAAGCCTGTTCTATTATCGGTGATAGCTTGATATAAGAGCCTCAAAGCTTCCTATCTTCTTTTAAGAATATTGAGATTTTTTTGCAATTTCGTGTTGCCATGCATTAAAGAATTTCATTTTAAATAAATACACTGCAGTACCATGGTTTCTTGATTCATTCCATGTTCTCATTCTTGACTTGAATATATTACTCTTTTAACCATTTCCAGTCCAGTGATGCTATTTGATATAACCGGAATAATCAGCCTTTAATAATCAACACATATCGTCACTTGGAGTCGTATAGCACATGTTCTTAAATGACAAAACGATTTTGATACAAATGAATGATGATAAATGATTAATTTTTATAGATTTCTCTGGATGCAATCAATTAACCCGGATGAAATTAATTAATATGGATGAAATTAATTAATCCAAATGAACTGAATAGTTTTAAACTAGAGGTATTTCTAACTTTTTATATATATTTCTAGCAAAAAGTAACATGGGATGGAGGTTTAAAATATTTAAGGCAATTATGGCTGTTGCAACAGTTTGACTTCTACTGAATAACTTCGAACATCTCCCCATCATACAGTCTCATTAAGATTAATTCATTAAAACAAAAGTTTTTTCAGAATAAAAGCATAACAAAAAAAAATTTTCACCTAAAAGTCCCCAAGAAATTGTTGAAAGAAAGATTTTTAAACCCCGATATACTCAATATGCAAAACTAAACTATATAAACTTTCAGTTTTTCCCCTGAAAAAAACTAAGAATTTACATCATTGCATAAAGATGAGGATTAATTGTGCATGCGAAATGGGATTAACTATTAAATGCACATCCGAAACTCGTTTAGCGTCAAACTTTCTGTTGAATTTTTCACCTTTCATTCATTTGTTCTTTAGCATGAAACGTACACTACCACATGCCTTAAGTCCTTCGAGTAATGTATAAAAAAATTACTCAATATTGATTTCTTCTCATCCTTCTCTTTTGTTGTATTTAGACAATTCTTTACACCCTGAACAATGCAGACAGTAATTAGGAAGAAGGTGGAAATTATACAAACACGATCTCTTGTTAGGAAACAAAGAACCTACGATCAAATTTTAAGCGAGAGCTTTTCTTCAACGTTTTTCGTAAGGTTTGGTTTACCAAAAATTAATAAGAACGAATAAATGGAAAATGTTTTTTAAACTGAAAAGAAATGGAAACGGAAAATATTTTCTTGATCTAAAAAAGTTTTTACATAGATAAAACCAGTAAGAATGAGAATCTGTTTTTTTTTGTTTCATATATGTTTTATACAAAATAATTGTGCAATAAATATATAATTTTTAGGCTCTATATGAATAAGATGTTGCGCAGTTAGCATATTCACGTATTTTAAAGTACGTAATATAGAATACATAGATAATAAGACATATTGAATAAAAATGAAAGCTTTGAAAGATACGCTTTTCTTAATGCATTTACCAAAAAGCAGAATTTTTTTTAAAAAAAATAGGGAGGACAAAGAAAAGCGCAAAGCGTTGCTAGAAATCATTTAAGTAAGTTGGAATTTTAGGCACATTTGTTATGTATTTTTAAATTTTAATAAATGTGTAGGAATTTTCTTCACTATAACATCCATTAAGGATTTCTTTATATTATAGTTTTCAGTGCCTCACGCTTTTGATATTTTGTTTTAATCTCGATATTTTCTCTATAAAACAGTACTTTCTGCTTTCTAGAACAATATGAAAGCTTGCTTTTAAAAACTTATTTTTGTTGCATTATATTTTTAATCTTTAATATATTTCATAATTTCTTATAAATATTATGTAATCTTACGATAATTTATTTCGCAAATTAACTACAAAGCGTCACTTCTCATAAGGATTCAGAATTTAATTAAAATTAATCGATCTGTAAAAAAAACTTCAGAACTCTAATACATTAAGAAGGGAGTGAAAATTCGATTAAAAAATTCCACTTTTAGAACATAAAACAAGACAAGTTAAATAAAAGCGCGCGAAGCCACATTAAATATTGAAATGAAATATGCTTGGAGATTATTATTCTGTAGGTAGATTTACATAGTAAAAATCTGACACTGAAAATTGTATTAAATGTTCAAATGAAGAAAATTTAGAAAATGTCTCACTATGTGTAACTTTTTATAAGGCATCTGATTCAAGCATAGAACCACTTGATTCTGGCTTCTATAATTAAAAATTCCCCGTTTTCAATATTTAAGAATAGTTACATATCGGAAACATTTTCGCAACCGGACAATACGACATATTACACTAATACAGATTGTTTGTTAATTTTTGCAACAAAACGAGGAGTGATAATTCATAGCAAAACTTAAACTATTTGTCGTAAGTTCCTTGGGTAACAGTCCCCTCATATAGGTAGATAAGGATATATTACTTGTCTACCTACTTCAATCCTTAATTAGAAGAAATAAAAAAAGCTGAAAATGCAATTCTAAAATAATACATACATTACATTTTTAAATAGAATGCGTTAATTCTTTCATTTTGAATACTCTTTCTATGCGTCCCTCAGATCATTAGTGGTACCGATTTGCCTGAACCAGTCAATGTCTAAATTCGGGAAATTATTTTTCCGCCGCTCTTTAATTTTAATACCATTTTACATTATGAGGCTTGAAGAGTTCTGTTTTGATTGGTAGAAAAGTCGCTAATCATTCTGCTTTGGTGGCGCAGCATGGCCAAAAATGCTTTTGCGCCATAAAAACCAACCCATTCTGCTTTGTTTTTCTGTCATGAGTTACGTGAAGGCAAAAAAGCGTCTTTTTTGGAGAGGAGTATATGTGATCTGAGAGATTTATCTGTAATAATGCTGAACTTCAGCTCTTTTATTCTATGATAATAATGTCAGTGAAAATATAATTGAGTATCAACATGTCTAAAACCCTTTTCGTTCATATACAAATTGAAATCAAAGAGTTTCATTTAGAAATTTGAACCGTCTATACACATACACATACACAAAATCCCACCACTTGCGATTCCAAAGAACTTCAATTAAAACGAAGATAGAATTACAACTCTATTTTTATAAAATGTTTATCTACATTAGGTGCATCATAGCCTAGTGGGCGATCTCAGACCAGATATGGAACTTCAACTAACTGCTGGGTTCTACGTTTGAAATCCTATTTTTCGAATGATATGAGCGCCTGTTTCCAACTCCAGGTTTCCTGCTTCATAAAACGTATGTTGCAGTTTAATTACACCATTACAACTGAGTGTAATTAAGATAAGCTTTATTAAATACAACTGGGTGAATGATAATAAAAAAAACTAATTCAATATAAAGAGTTACACAGTACAGTACAGAATCGTAAAAACCTATTAGAATAATTAAGAACGACGAACCAACGAAAATAGCGCAATACAATTGTAATTGATTAAAAAAAATACCAAAAATTGGCATTATAAGTGAATTACGCTTGTACCCTAGTAAACTTAAGTAAGAGAATGTGAAATTAGGCATACATTTTCAAAAATTAATTTTGCATTCCAGTTCATTACACTTAGTAGAAATCAGGGTATGACAGACAATTTGAGAAATAAATGTCTTTTCTTAATAGGGTCTGTTTGTTACATCACTATCAGTATAAATTTAATACTTCAGATGATCATTTAAATTTTTAGAAAATAAACATTGAGAAAAATGTTTCAAACGTCTGTTGTAACTCTCGATTTTTTTTTAATGTTGATGATATTATTTGGATTTAGTTGACTGCTGCTTTTATAATAATTTTATTATTTTATGTTTTATTTTATCAAATGTTTTATTAGAAGACACAAGTTTTCATCATATAAGGAAAAGCAGCAAACTGAATATTTGAGCTGAATTTTGCACGTCATAGCTCACATTAGAAGGGCTAAGTGACCGGTTTTAGCTGGAAAAAAGCGTATATTTCTAAGCAGCTTTGCGTATTAAGTACATCTATATAGGATCAAGGGTCGGCAGACCTATGTAGATTTAACTGGCTAGTTAGAATTCTGATCACGAAATCGAGTTGAAAATCGGGCATTGCCTTGACAGGATGTCTGGGGTGAATGATCCATAAGACCATCTAAGAGTCAGATGTTCATATGGTGAAACAAGAAGTTTCTATTTGTTCTGAATTTATGTTTCTTTACTTAAGCCATTCTATCTTCACTTAAAATGCATTTATTTTCCTGTATTGTAAGAATGCGTTTTATTAAAAATTTTGAAAATTTTTGAATAAATTATAGTTCAAATGATAGTTTGTCAAAAGGAAAGTAGAAAATATGTTATGTAATACTGAATTTGAAAAACCATATATATTAGAATAAATGTTAAATATTGGGTAATAAATTTGTTAAATTTGCTTTCTATTGATAGTAATTAATAATGGCATTTTGAAAACATCGTGTAGATGTTAGCAGAGACAGCCACTGTTATTTTATCTTAATGTCATTCTTCTATAATTAATTTATAATTTTATTCATAAAGCACTTTGAGAACACCGCGTAGATTTTAGCTGAGAAAGCCACTGCTAGTAAATCTCAATGTCATTCTTCTATAGTTAATTTATAATTTAATTCATAAAGCCATGTACTCATGCAAAATCCTCATTGAATGACAGAACACTATTCAAAGTCCTTTCATTCCGAGACAGTCATCCGCAAGATAAGCTCTATCAAAGTGCTGTGGGCAAATATTGTTGATAAGGCGGCTTGCCTTGAGGAAAGTGCAACAACTTAAGGGTGGATTCTCATCAGTGAGTTATAATGAGCATTCAGCGCTTCCCATGAGGTTGCTAAACATATATGAGAGACGCAGAAGGCTTCCACATGGCAAAATCCATCGATCACAGTTTCGACCTCCGAGGCAATGGTCGTCTATCCTATTCGTGTTAGACAGCTATTGAGGGAGGGGTAATAGCTCCATAGTAATAAGTCAATGTATCTGTGATTACTGAAAATTGAAATCATTCACCAGAATATTACACCCCCTCCAAATTATCATTATTAAATGCTTTGTTGGTTTAACATATACACGGTTGTTATAATTAAAGTTCGCCATTTCAGGAAGCTCTAAAGCAGGCTCTATGGCTTCAAGCAAAGAAAATTCCACTAGTATGTAGTACAAGTGACGCGCTTTGTGAAATCCGGAAAAAAATAGCTAAAATTTTGTCAATAGGCGGCGCTCCGCCAATATTGCATTATTGCTGAAAGATGAATCTAGATTATATCATTATGCATTAAATATTTGTCAACAGATTTGGTATTAAATAAATGCGAGCTTGGTATTAAATAAATGTACGAATTTGGTATTAAATAAATGTACGAATTTGGTATTAAATAAATCCTTAAATTTTGACTGTTATTCCATCGTTTATTTACCTTTTGTAATTGGCATTTATTACAAATCTTATTGGAAGGCTTAGGTTTTAAATTTTTAAGGATGGTTTATAATTTTCTAAATGCATTAATACATTTTCATTCATAAAAGAAATCTCTTTTTTTCTCTTTCATTAAACTTTTATCGGTAAATTTTATTTGTGGCTGAAAAGAAAATTGCCGCCACCTTTGCGGCAAGGACCAAGGTATTACAACCATTCTTTTAAGTCAGTTTATGTCGAATCCGTTTCCTTACACATTCATAAATTGGGGACTGAGGATCAGAGTGGACAAACCAACAATTTCAACTAAACTGAGCTTCGCAACTTTCATAAATAAAAAGCGTATTTTCTATCAATATCAGGGTGGATATCTTTAGTTGCCCTATTCTAGATAGCAGCAATTGTCAAACAATGAAATATGATGCCTAGTTCAGTTTAAGTGTCAAAGTACTAAAAAAATCACCAAAAAATTGATTTTTCCTTTATTGGCTTATTTCATTTATTTATTACTTACCCTTCTACTTTTTATATCAAAATTTCAAAGTTGTACCTTAATATTTCAGAAGTTATTTAAGTTTTTATTTATGATGATAAATAAAATACTAGGGCTGTTAAATAAAGAATGAACATGATTTTTTAAAAATATAATTAAAAAATTTAGAAAAATAAAATTCACACTTATGTGTAGCTGGATGTATGAAGAATAGATAGCGAAGTTTCACTGTTATGACGTCACAGCTGTGGTCTTGGCAGCCAGCCAAGTGCATGTTATTTCACTTTCGCTTACGCCAAAAAATGGATGTGAGGCGCAACGAACAACACTTTGCATTGAAATTTTGTTTTCGCCTTAAAATATCGACAACTGAAGCCTATGTGATGCTACAGGAAGACTATGGTGGGTGTGTCCTTCCCTATAGCATAGCTAGAAGATGGTTTAAAATCTTTAAAAAGGGAAGACAGTTGATTTCAAAGGAAGGTGTGCCCGGCGCTCCAGTGACTGCTTTAACGGAAGTAATCATCAACATCGCTGCTGTGATAGTGAGGGAAGATCGTCGAATCACATTGAGAGACCTATCAGAAAAACAGAACATTTCATTGGGTTAACGCGAGGTTCATGATAACTCAAGGCCCCATATTGCCAATGCTGTTGTTGAGTATCTTTCAAAACTGAATTTCACGTGTGTTCCCCATCCTCCTTATACCCCTGATTTAGCGCCATGTGATTTTTTTTTCTTTTCCCGAATTTGAGGAAACGCCTCCAGGAAAAGCGTTTCTTCATCATCAAAGACAGCGATGAAACTTACGGTGGCGATTTTGAAGGACCTGTGAAAAATGGCTCCCAACAAGTGTTTGAAAATTGGAAAACTGTAATAAGTTTATTGTATGTAATGGAGAGTATTTTGATAAATACGATCAAAATTTGAAGGATTAATACCAGTAATAATTTTTTTATTAATTTGTGATCATTCTTTATTGAACAACCTACGCATATGCTCAAATTACAAATTTAAATGGCTTTTTCACCATGTTAAGTTTTTCTTCACGTTTCCATGCTTTTAAAAATGCTAAGGCTTTTTTTTCTATTTAAAACACTGCTTTTAATTTTTTGTATATGTTTATCATTATATATGCGAAAAACTGTTTATGCGATAAGCATTTAAATTGTTTAGTTCCTTTTATATACAAGACAAAAAAAATGAGGTACTGCTAATTTTCTCATTTTTCACTATATATAGCAGTAAAATTTTTTTATTAGATTTAATATTAGATTTATCTTTAAATCCATGCACGGTTTTGTGTAATATATTTCAATAAATTCACAAATAAATTTTAAAGCAAAAATATTCATATTTGAAAGATAGTAAGTAATATTAAAAAATTGAATTAAAAGAATAAATTTCAAATAAAGAGGCGGTTCAAATATTTTTTCTTTCCAAGATCATTTTGTTTGAATATTTCCAATAATACTTAAAGTAAAAAATATATATTGAGAAAGTATCTTACCCTCTTAAAGAAAATTGTAGATAATTCATGTTAGGTTCTTGATGCCTCAAGATATCCCCAATTCTTACGGAAAGCGTTTTTATAAATAACATATTTGGCAGTCAAGCCTTTATGGAATATCGAGAAATTTTCATTGTTTTTCACTTTCGATCCGCTGATGCGGTGCAGAATTTTGGAGAGCGAGTTCAGGTTCAGGCATTTTTGCCGAAAGATGAAGTCCTCATCGTTATCTGAACTCTGTTCAAAGTTAAGAAGTCCGCCTCAAAATAGCCTTCGTGTAGCTTTGAAACAAGACGAATTTTTACTAAACTGAACTTTTCCATTCCTAAATTTGTTTTGAACTGTAACAACGTGAGTTTTGAGAAATATTCTATTAGAATAGAAAATTAGTTGCATGTTCCCTTCTGCCTATATATTTTTTTAATTATTTTCGTTACTTACTATAAAAGGCATCTGGATGAATAATAAATTAATCTATTAACATGTTAGACAATTTAGTAGTTTTCTTTTACTAAAATTTATATTTTTACTAATAGTTAGAGTAATTACCATGCGATAATCCACTAATGCGAAATTAGTTAAAAATGATGTAAGACATGTGTTCTTGTTTTTATCAATGCTTAACATTTTTTCCATTATCTTATCCATTCTGAAATATAGTTAACCCATAATTTAATTAGTGCCATTATTTTAAGAAGATGTTTTAAGATGAAAACTGGCGTAATTGCACGCAAGTCGTTTAGTTATGTTTAGAAATATTAACGTCCCCTTTTGAAGCAACACGAGGGCTATTTTGAGGCGGACCTCGTAATTTTAAACCGCGGTGAGATGACGAGGTCGACACCAGAGCTCACATGCCCCTCTTCAAACTTTCGCACCACACCAGCGGGACGGCATTTACCCCCTACATATGATTTAGAGTGCAACAGACTCACATACCCGGCGGATCTTCAGTGGAATCGGGTTTCGAACCTGAAATACTCTGGCCCGAATCCGAGACCTTACTACTAGGCCACCACGGCCTTGCAAGTAAGTCGTGAAAGATACAGAATTTTACACGCTTTTATTTAACTTCATTTGTTCATATTTATTAAGCTAAAATTTTGTAATAGTCGTTCATTCACTTTTTTATGAACTAGAATTTTTATTCGTTTTACAATTGTGTGTTCCCAATGACAATGCAATATTTGAAAATTTTCAAAACATAAATATTAATGAATTTTAATTAAATTTTGATTGCATATGATTGACCGATCTGTATAGTGAATTTGAGGAAAATTTGATTTTTAGCTTCCATAATATTTATAAATGAATTTTGAGATACATTAAAAACTTGAAAGTAGAAAATTAAACAAAGTTTCCAAATACACGTCTTTATTAGAGTAATAAAGAGCAGAAAATATTTTTTAAAAAAAATATGCATTTCAAATCAAAATTGTAAAAGCATGAAACTGGAAACAGAACTATAAAGAAATTAAACCACAATGAATAGCATAAGAAATAAAATTCAAAAACATTAATAAAAATGAAATATTTTAATAAATGTGATTAAGATTCCACCATTTGGCTTTGAGTATTTCTCTTATTGTTTCACTCTCTAAAGATTTTATTTTGACATCTATACTTCAGACAATTTTTTTAAACTTTTAATTACACCAATAAAAGAGAGTTTATTTTTATTGTTTTATTATTATCACGTACTTATACAAACAGGACAAAGAAAAAAGACTGTAATTTCAAACCCTAATTGTAAAATTTAAAAAGCAGTAAATTATTGTGAAAGATTTATAATTGTGATACAAATATTACTTAAATAAATAGAATAAAGTCATATAAAATAAAATATAATGCAATCGGAGACACGTACCAGTATTGGCGTAGCATAGCCAAATTACGCACTTGTGTCATTAAATCATGACCAACCATATACAGATTGTAATGCAAAAATAACGAACTTTTGGATTGTCACACAAAATTCGTATATGTATTGCTTGCACGGAGCTAACAATCTGTTGGCATTTTCTTAAGATGGCTGGATTATATGTCACACACGAATTGTTATATCCTGCAGACTGCAATTTTGTAATTATTTCAAGTTTCAACATGTCTATCAGTTTAATTTCCTATTTCAAAATCACACGAGATCTATTAATATGAAGCTCGAAATCTGGAGTTAGTTTACTA
>BGPR01003240.1:0-57404 GCA_013235015.1 Araneus ventricosus
CACACGCATTTTAGTCTAAAAAAGGAAATAAGGATTTTCTGGAAAGTGAAACAAAAGTCAAAATTTATCTCCTTCCTGTTCTAATCTTGTCCACTGATGTTTCTGATGAGAGCTCATTTTAGTTCCCTTTTTTCATTTGAATAATTCTTAACAAATTGTTCTAAGTGATTGGTAAATCGTTTTGTATTGTTCTGGACCTTTGTATCTTTTCTCTTAAAAAAATTTCTGTTAGTAATTATTTTTGTCGCTGTTTGCAAAAAACGTCTATTGTTTTCATTATTTTTCATTTTATCATTGTTTTCTTTTAATTTATTTTCTTTTAATTTAAATTTCTATTATTTGTTTTTGTATTTCGTTAGATTTGGCTGCATATGCGCCTTTCTATTTAATGCAAAATATGTTATTGTTTTTTATTTTAATTAAAATTTAATCAATTAATTTTGCTAAATTTTAAGAATTATAACTATTCTGTCCAATAAATATTTTCTGTACCGATTTCTTTGTTTCTTTCTCTGTCGCACTTTGAGACACATTTTCGTGATTTTCATCCTTTCAATGTAATTTGTGACTCCATGTTCTATTTTATTTTTTTGTTCATCTTGATGGGTACTATCGCCACTCTAATTTTGTTAAAGCCCTAGGATACTCATATCTGTCTAGCTTACACAATTTGACTCATATTCATTCATTTTCACACATGCATATCAATACACCCAAGTACTTATCTATAAAAAGGAAAAGGATCTTGCTAACTATAAGACTCTAATTATTGTACATCTTAGTGAAAATTTATCTTTGATGAAGCTGTCATTAAATGCACGATTTCAGTAATTTAAAAAGTAGCATCATCTAGGAAACAATCTGAGAAGTTAAGTTTTTTGTGTTCTTTCACGAAACATGGCCCAAGATGGTTTATCAGGCTTAAAAAGCAATAATGAAACCTTGAAGAAAATAAAATTATTCCTAAGTAACAAGTGCTGAGTATTTTTACTCAAGATTGTGCTGCACAAATTGAGATGGGGTAGTTTAATTTAGTTATATCAATGTCCTGTATTGAAGCAAAACAAGGGCTATTTTGGAATGAACCTCATCATTTTGAACCACAGTCAGATGACAAGAATGACAACCGAGTTGGCACCACTCCCTGCAAACATTCACACCAGCGAGAGGACTTTTGATCCATGATGTCAGATTTAACGTTTACGAGGCTGGCCCACATACAAGGTCATCAGGTTTTGAGCCTGTAGCTCTCTGGCCCTGAAGCCAAAACCTCACTACTAGGCAATGGCAATTTATAATTCAAAACCTGTAAATGTTTTGACTGCCGATTTCAATTTATGAAATAAATTTGAATACAAAATTGCTTATAAATAACGTACTTATTTTGGCACACATATGGTAGAAAAAAAAAAACTTAAGTGTCTAAAATCAGTGACACGAACCGTCTCTGAAAGTGGCAACCTAAACATATTTTTAAATAGTTTTATACAATCAAACTTCTCTAATTGGCCATCCTGCATGGTGATCACTCCTCTCGATTACCACTTTGGCACATAATTTTTGGCCCCACAGACACAATGTTAAAAAAACCCATTGGAACGGCCACTCAACTCCCTCTCCCCGTTCAGCTGGAGCGAAATCCATTCCTTTTGTCTCTGACCTTTTTTAAGAGAGCAGAGAGAACGAAAAAATTCATACACTCAAAAACAACACCGAAAATCGGATCAAATTAATCATTCCTTTCCCCATCTAAAGTGTTTAGTTACATTAAAATCCCGTTTTGAAGCAATATGAGGGCTATTTGGGATGGACCTCGTAATTTTGAACCACAGTCAGATGACGAGGACGACACCAGAGCTGGCACCCCCTTTCCAAACTTCTACGCCACACCAACAGGAGGACGTTTGTCCACAACATACGATTCAGCGTGCAACAAGCCCCATACAAGGTGGATCTTCAGAGGAATCAAGTTTTGAACCTTGAACCCTCCGGTCCCAAAGTCGAGACTTCGCCACTAGGCCACCGTGGCCTTCCCCATCTGAAGAGAAAATTGAACTTTGCCTCTACTGGGATTGGGCATTCAGGAGTTCATTGTGCCTTAAGGCACCGACTCGAAACCTGACAACGAAGCTGTTGATATGGTTTCTGACCATATCAGTCAAAACTTTCAACTCAACAGAATTTTGCAAAAATATATATTACTACACCTCCCTTGATAACTACCAACAAATCGATTAGAGATTTACTTTTCAAATTAAAAACAAAACTGAAAAAAAAAGTTAAACTCTATAAAAGCTAAAAGATTCAAGCAAACACAAATTGTATTTTTAAAAAAATCTATTAAGGTACTTTTTTTTTTCTTCAGACGATTATCAAAATCCACTCTGCCAGAAATAACGAATTTGGACTTGCTTAAATACATATATTGTACTTCCAAACATGAAACCAAATCAGTGGCCACCCTCCTAAACAATCAATTTTCCTTAGAACGGAGGGTTAAGTTTAGTAGCCATACCCAGGCAGCACAACATGTTGCACGATATTGTACAATATTGCGAATATTGTTCAATATCGTACAATATCTTTGTGCTACTGGGGTAGTTGTACTTCAATACTTTGTAATGCTTAGGCTACTAATATCATCATAAGTAATAATTATGAATTTTAGTATGCCAAATTTGATATTGATGAGTAAAGAGATGCATAATTCTATGATATATGAATTGCACAATTTATATGCAGATATCCATACAACTTATCCTTTCTTGTTTTTCATCCAAGTTTGGTAACTGTTTTGTAATATTTTTATTTTTAGCTATATTCCTTATAGAAAATCTAACTTAGTGCAATTGTTCTCATGGCACAATTTCAGGAATATTTCTGCCCTTCCTTTTACCAAATCATGGCTCCTAGAACGCAAAACCACCCCTCATTCAAATATTCATATATATGTTACCAGCAAAGTTTGAAATCCGGCATTCTATAGAATGCCTAGGCATTGTATATAATGCCTAAAACTAGCCGGCAATGTATGAAGCGATTTATATTTCACACATTTCCTAGACATTCTATAGAATGCCAAATGACAAACCAGCAAAGTATGAAATAAATCGCCGATTTAGTTATATAAGAAATAAAGTTAAGTGCAATTCAAAATTAAATTATTTGCTTCCTTGATGTAATAAGCAGATTCACAATTTATTTTGTTTTCTTTAATAAGAAAGGCATAAACTTTGATATGAAAACTTTCATTTTGCTTTACGAATTTTGAATAAAAGATTTTTTAATGGTACTCTTTTATTATTTTTTCTAAATAACATTTGTATTTTTGAGGAATGCACGCCTTTTAAATAATAACCTTATTATGAACTTTTTTTCATACTTTGCCTAAATAGCATTTGTCATTCTATAGAATGCCTAGGTATTATATACAATGCCTAGGAAAGGTATATAATAAATCTCATATTTCATACTTTGCCTGAAAACGCCTGGCATTCTATAAAATGCCTAGGTATTCTATAAAATGCCAGCATTTCACACATTGCTGGTAACATATATACAGTAAAACCTGCCAATAATGATATTGTAGGAACCTAGAAAAAATATTATTACAGACAGTTTGAGGATTTGCACATTCAATGTTTATGAGCGTGTGGCATGTTTTAATATACTAACATATTTTATTACACTTATTGACTCATCTTGCAAATATATAGCCGATATAAAATATACCATTTTATATACTAAAATAAAATTTTATATTTTAAGCTTTTTTCTAAGAACTTCAAAATGGAGATTTTAGTTGAAAACTTTGTCAGCATCGCCATTTACGGCACTTTTGGATCGATTTCGTATGTTATCCACTTTATTTTCTTTTCACAGAGTCTTCAAGGCTTTTTTAAATTTCAATATTAGCTATCATCAACTGAAAAATACCATAATTTTTAGCCAATGTTTTACGCTGCCATCCTAGATTCAAGATGTTAACACATCAAAAATGAATTTCAAGCAACAAGTAGTCAGAGCAATTTGCTAAATGTGGATGAACAAGTTTAAGCCCACCAGGAATCAGAGAAACAAATATCTGTGCACATTCCAGTCCCATCTCCCTGCTACAAAAGGCTGTTTCTAGCCCCCGGCCCCCCCGGGTTGGGGGGGGATTCGGGTAATGATTTCATGAAATTCATGATTACATGGTATCGTTTTCCAAGAAAGAAAAAAAAAACAGGATTGTACCATACCAGCTTTCTAAATAGGGAAAATTATCATTATAGACAGGCGAGGATAAAAAGTGATTAAAAATACAACGAGTAAATAGGAATTCCGGCGGCACCAAAGAAAATATTATTATAGGCAGGTTTATCGTTAAAGACAGAATCATTGTACACAAGTTTCACTGTATATATGTAATAATCTCACTTAATTTTACCTTAAATTCTGATATTATATACTTTAAAATCTCAGTACAATACTAATGTATTCCAAAATCACTTTTCTTAAACTCCAGTTTCATTTTATTTCCCGGGCTGGAGGTATATTAAAACAAGCATTTTGGCATATTTATTACCAAAAGAATACTTTAATTGCTTCCAGGTGCCCACAGAAAATCATGACGGCGTCTTCTTGGCAACAGACTTTTCCCTAAACACTTACGTTATTTACTAAAAATAGCTAATATTCCCTTCAATTTGATCACATGTCTAATTTAATCCCCTATCTGAGAGAACGCAGGGATTTTCCCTTTATTTTGACTTGAAACTTTTATAAGAGATGTGCGTATATTCCGCCACTCTCCATATATTGATAACTGAAAAATGGTTATTTACTCGGCCTGCTTATTACTTAACGACTACACCAACAAATATGTTATATATATATATAATATTATTTTTATATATCCTTAATGATATAATAAATGCGAAAGTGTGTCCGTCTGTTTGTTACGCTTTCACGACCAAACTACCAAACCAATTTGGATGAAAATTGGCAGAGTTATAGCTTGAAACCTAAGAACGGACATAGGATATGTGATTTTATCATAAATTCAATATTTTTGACTACAGACAACAATTAAATAATTCACAGAGCCCATTGATTTGGCGATTCGTGATGAAGATTACTAATTTATTTTTCAATGTCACATGATCCTTAAGGAATGCGTAAACATGCCGAATCAAGCATCACGTGATCTTGCTGAGAAAAGAAAATGATCACGTGATCTTGCTAAGAAAAAAATAATCAATTTGCGGAATAATAACTGAAAAATAGACGCCAGGACAGAAATATATTGATAGATAACTTTGAAAATATTAAATTTAATATTTCTATTGTTGTAGCATTAAATGTTTACTTTAAATAAGAGCCTAATTTGGTGGAAAGGTTGCCAATATTATTCTTTATCGCTCTTTTTATCAACATCCAAGATTTATTTGGCTGTTAAATTTGTAACCAAACGATTTGGATGATCACTGGCGGTTAAATTCTAAACCAAACGATTTAGCTATTTATAATAGTTCCATTTCGAATTTTAATGCTTTAAGAGTATTTCAACCGATTTAAAAAGAAAGGATTACATAAACCCAAAAAACGTGGAATTCAAGAAAGAACCGATTTGAACTTGGCGCTTGATACAGTTGCCGAATAGAGTTGGCGGTTGCTAGAGATTCAAACAGTGTATTAAAGTTTTCCGCTTTGTTTATTTGCATGCAAGTAGGACTTCCGCGTTTAAATTCCACTTCCGGTGATAACGTTAAGTCAATGGAAATTTTCAAAATTTCAATACTTCTGTTTGAGGTTATTAATTAATGTTTGTGGAGCTTTTTAATGTTATGCCTTAAAAATACTTTGAATACATTAAATTTCATATTTCTATTGTTGTAGCGTTCAATGCTTACTTAAAATATGAGCCTAATTTAATGGAAAGGTTGCCAAAATTATTCTTTATCGCTCTTTTCATGGACATCAAAGATTTGTTTGACGGTTAAATTTGTAACTAAAGGATTTGGATAATCATTGGTGGTTTAATTCTAAACCAAATGATTTAGCTAATTACAATAGTTCCATTTTGAATTTTAATGCTTTAAGAGTTTTCTTCAACCGATTTAAAAAGAAAAGATTATACAAACCCAAAGAACATGGAGTTCAACGTTTTGTTTACTAAAGAAAGAAAGAACCGATTCAAACTTGGTGCTTTCCAAATAGATTTGGTGAATACTAGAGATTCAAACAGTGTATTAATTTTCAAAATTATTTACAGTACAGAGGAACTGATAAGCAAGGTTTTATCCTGCATTACAAACTAATATGAGAAATAAAGATTAGTTGTTGAATGGGCAATTTTGGCACTTGATAAGAAAGTTTAGGTCAGATAAATGAAAAAAAAAGTCAAAAATGTATGGAGGTATTACAGAATATACGGTAATGGGCAATAACAAGTAACGTCATAGCCTGTAGAGTTCTTAGACTCCTTAGAATTGTCAGGGGTACCCTTCCGACAAGCCGAGATTAAAAGTCGGTGTGCCAGTACTATCGATATGTAACCTGGATGTACCAAGACTGATCAATGGCACACGCTTACAAATTACATACCTAGGTCAAAACGTCGTGCCAGCTACTGTTATGACTGGCATAACAAGAGGAGAGTTTTTTTAATTTCACGCATTCCGATAATACTGACGGATTTACCATCCCAGTTCAAAAGGTAACAATTCCCTTTAAAATTAGCATATGCCAGGCTCAGAGCTAGACACTCAAAGGGGCAGGCGTATGTTTGGAAAAACCATATTTTTCGCATGGGCAACTATATGTGGAGTATTCACGTGTGCCCAGCCCACAAAACCTCTACATCCGTGCAAAAAACGTAAAACAAACATTGTATACAAAATAGATAATAGATCGCCTATATAAACAAATTACTTAACTATAACAGTGGACACTCCTGTTAGTCGTCCAATTATGTATTATCAACCGCCAAAACTTTTAATCTCCCGTTTCAACATGTATCAAAACATTTACATTCATGAATTAAAAAAAATTAATAATTCAAATTCTTCGAGCACAAAGTCACGGGTAACTGCTAGTATAATAATATATAAAACCTATAAATATTATGCATATAATGCCTTGCCCATAATATCATGTGAACACGATAACTATCGAGTAATTTTGATTAGATTTTAACCAGCGAAGGAAATGTTGCAAGGACTGAAAATCTTGGACCAGTTCGTAGTGGGTTGTCCAGCTGAAGGGGAGTGGAAATGGTGATGTTTACATTTCCATTTCCCCATAATTCCCTTACGATTGAAGATTGAAAGAAAATTCAAATAAGGAGAATTACTGCCTTATCATAAACAATTTTTGTACTGAAAGTTTTTTTTTTTGCAACCCCCCCCTCCCCCAACTTAAATGGTTTTAACATATGCAAGTTACCCCTTGTTGGAAAGCTCTCGTCATTTGCAGTCTCTTCAACCCTCTTTCATCCTTTTAGCTAAGGTCCTAATGAAAATAGAGGACAAAATGTTCTTTTCCTTATATCTCCAGTCATAAGGAATCTACTTTTGCCTTTTGGTTTCCCAATGGGCATTTTTTCTTTTCTTTTTTATTTTTAGCCTTAAAAGATGAAGAGAATTCGAATTAAAATTTTAGAAAATGCTGAAATAATAAGAACCAATGAAATTAATTATTTAAGAATTTGTCTAAATGTATTGCTAACAACCCCTCCCTCGCCCCCCCCCCCCCAAGAACATGGATCATTAGTTTCCAAATAGCAACAAAGCCAGTCATAAGGAATAAAAAGTGTATAAAAATTGTATAAATTTTAATAAAATTTTTTGATGTGGAAATGATGTTTGAACAAATTACAACAACAAATACAAACGTATTTTATTCAGCATATCACAGAGATAATTTTTTCATAATTTAACTTTGTTAACATGCAATGCACGAAATAAAAAAAGGGAGCAGACTCGCAAACCTAATCTTGACAAATTAGACAACAATATTCAGAAATTTAACAAGATGAAATTTTTATTCAGCAGCCAACAAAACAAAATGGCACAGAACTGGTAAGATATCTCAGTAGTAAGCTAAATAAGCTTTTTCCAAAAAAATTATTTTTTTACATGCATCTTTCCACAGCTTAAAGTTTTAATTTCTTTAAAATGTATGAAATGACAACCAGAATGAGAAAGCAATTCTCTTAGTAAAGATATGCAAAATAGATTACTTTAAAAATTAGCAAGTTAGAAAAACCACATGTTGACTTGTGATAAATATGAATTGGCGGTGGAGTCGCTCCTGATCACAAACGGGTTTCAATCAAAGTAAAATTCATTAATTAATGACAACTGAAGTTGGAGAGAAAAAGACTTTGCGATAACTTGCATAAATTCATCATCCTGGCTTCTTGTAGTCTTCTATGCAGAACTGAAAGTTAAAACTTTTCAGCTCAAAACAAATAGAAGAAAAACTTGCTTGAACTAAATTCAGTCACACATTCAGCTACTGGACGCTTTAGATTTCCATTACAAAATGAAGCAGCAGACGATATTTCAAACAAATTCAGCTTGGCATATACGACGAAAATTTTATTGAACCGGCTGTTACGAGACAATTTTAATACTCGAGAGGCAATTATGGAAATAGATAATGATGTCGATGATGAAACATGATAATGGGCAGATGGTTATTTTTAAAGGAGTCTTCCAAATGTGGTCCAGCTGGATACTTCACGAAGAGTATATATACTAAGGGTTAATTCATGAAATGAAGAAAAGACTACTGTAGAAATTGAAAAAGAACTCGATAGTGATTAAAATATTAAAAGAAAAATTAACACTATTATTTATTGTGAGAGATTACTAATATAATAGCCCAGATCTCTTGGTAACACTCCGACGTCACCAACAATAAAATTCACAACATAGCACTGCGAAACATTAAACAGCATTATTTCATTGTTAGGGGAAATAAATTTCAGCAATTTTAAATTTGAAAAAGTAATTGTCGTTCTAATTTCAAATTTAATAGCTCTAAAATAGTGAAATAAAATTTGCTATTGATCGATATAAAATTTATCTCACTATGATCACTAATTCCCAAGACATTTTAAATTATATCGATCATATATTTCAAATTAATTTCCGTTTTTTAATAGAAAGTAGTAAATCAGGTCAGTGGTATATCATGAGCGTGATTTTGGACGCCACGATGCATCTGATTATTTATTGCAATCGTGATGATATAATTTGATAATATTTTTTGGTAACGTTTCACAAGCTTTGTTTTGAAACTAGATTTTCTAACTATCTAGATTATATCTACCAGGTTTTCTATAGACCAAGAGGTTTTATGAATAAAGAAATACGTAAATAAAAAAGTATTTCCTGTCATAAAACATATGTTTATTTTATTTGTTTTCAATCAATATTAAACATTTCTCTCGCATATACATCTATTTAAACACGTCGAATTTGACGCGAAATCTCGAATGAAAAGGCAATTTGCACCTGTCATACCATGACGGGGATTTTCTAGTTATTGATAAAATCTTTTTTGCATAGACATATGGTTGGTGGAGGTGTGGGGGATGATATGACAATAGGGGGTACGCGAAAAAGTGAAGATTAATCGAGGGGTACGCGAGGGAATCACGGCAGGGATCCCCTGTTCCAATATAACAGCAATGCAAAAAATGAAACAGAAAGCATTACAGTAATTTTTATCAAGTCTATTATAGCTGAGGTTGATATAACGAATGGTTAGCATTAAAGCATCCCTATTCAGTGCAACAGAAGGAAAAAAAAACTATGTCATAGGAATGCCAACTTATCTCGATGATATATATTTTAGAGCATGTAGAAAAGAATGACGCAAAGATGTTTCAACAATGCGAGGAAGACAGGCAAACAGACGCTTGTGTCGTCAAATAATCGATATTTATTTCCAAATATTGGAAATCATACAAAACAAAAGTTATTGAAGTTAAATGTCATAGTGAGCTGCAAA
The DNA here is from genome assembly GCA_013235015.1 of Araneus ventricosus. Classification (NCBI taxonomy): domain Eukaryota; kingdom Metazoa; phylum Arthropoda; class Arachnida; order Araneae; family Araneidae; genus Araneus; species Araneus ventricosus. Next base: position 10,006 of record BGPR01003240.1, read on the forward strand.
AGTAAATGTATCGGTGGTAAGTTGTGTTGTTGACGCACCCAATCGTAAAATGCCCAGAATCACAAAATATTAATGAAGGGCGTTACCAATTTCTTCCAAACCTTCTTTGGCGCACGTCACATAGTTCAAACGATAATGAGTTTTTTTATCGGCTACTAGCAGTACACAGGATAGCACATAGGATTGAAAGAAGTAAATTCAAATGAATACATACAATATTTAACAAAGTAACAAAATTTCGTTGCAATCTTTTTCCAAAATACGTTTATTTTGCGACAACACAATCAATACCTTTTTCATTTTTTCCTGTGCTTTTTCGGGATATCCAGCCATTACTCGAGGATCAATGCAACTCGCATGTCTTACTAGTGCATAATTCATAGGACATTTCTGCATGAAATGTTTTATCATTGTTATGATGTTTTTCCGACTATCCTGTCCGAGTGTGAAAACATCCTTGTCTGCTAATTCTTTATTTTTTTATCTTTTCTTTTATTAGTTGCTCTGCAGCAAATCCTAAATACGCTTAACTTTTATCATTATGCAAGTTTGGGTCACTGAAGTTGAATTTGCATAAAGTCTCAGGTTTCTCAATTCTTTCATTCTCTGGTTTCAAAATTTTGAAATGTTGAATGCGATCATTACAGGGTGGCCATCATTTTTGCTGTTTCAGTTTCCCTGACTTTTCCAGGTTTTACAAAAAATTTCCCTGACTTTTTTCGGAGGTAGCCCATTAACCATAGAAAAAAAATCACCTGCACATTGGCCATACTATGTATTCATTCAAGTCAGTATGGTTTGAATAAAAAAAGCAAAATGTTTGAAAAAGAACATTTATTAAAAACTTTTAAACAATAAACCATAAAATAACTAATACATCTTTACAATGAACAATTCTACTGTACCGAATTTTCCAGATTTTTCTGATTAAAAATATAAACTTAAAAAATCTTTAGGACGATCCAAATCTCAATAAAAATATACGTTGCAAAATAAAACATAAAAAGGCAGAGAGAAAAAAAAATGTAAGAAAACGATTTTTTACTGATGTTTATAAATTAAAACACAGAAGCATAATATTCTGTCTCACGAATGGAATCTAACAGTTTGCAAAAGAAAAAAAGTAACTTTTTATTCCAAACAACTTCCTTCAATACGGCTCAAAATGAACAATATATAACGAGAAATAAATAAAATAAAACATCAAAGACAAAAAAAAAAGAGAGAAAAAATAAAATTCGCGAAAATGGGGAAAAAAAATTGAATTTAACATTTAAAATTAAATAAAAATCTAATTTGAATTTTTTAAAAGAAATTACTGTGGCGTCAGCTCCCCTCTTGTGCTAATCCATGACTTTGCTAAATTTGATCCCATATGTCAAAGATCTGGCGTGTGTATAGAACGAAAAAAAAAAAAAAAAACGAACATGCACACATAATACTAAAAAAAATTGGTCTTTTATATGTATTGGTAACGGCTGTCCCATACTTTGAAGATCCCATAATCTATCAAAATGATCAGTAATCATGTTTCCCAACACTCAGAGAAAAAAAAGCATACACAAAATAAACAAACAAAAAAATGCTGAAAGAAAATAATAGCACTAATTTTAAATACTTCATAATTCAATGAAAAGATCTCCAGAAATGGAAAAACAAACTAATTCTGGTATAACTCCTATTTGATATTAAACCATCATAAAAGCAGGCAGTAGTGTGGATGCTAACTTGTAGACAGATAAAGAGAAATTTATGATCTCGTAAGCTATCTGAATGTCTTTGACATGTAGCCACATCCGAGTGTGATTATACTATAGATTTTCATCTCAAGAAGTATCATCTAATTTAACTACCAAAAGGAACGCGATTCTGTTCATATAGTCCAGTCTACGAAGGTTCAAAATGGGGGTGAAAAAACATTAACTCATATAGTTTTGAAAATTGGTACACATGTTCGTGAGGGGTTTATTATGAACATACTAAAAGTCCCCGTTCCTGGAGGGTGAGTTCGCGGCGCCATCTTGGATTTCGTCCCTCTTTTTTAGTTGTTCCTGAATATCTCGAAAAATATTCATTTTTCAAAATACAATTGATTAAACAAATTAAAGAGCATAAAATTCCCTACAAACTATACTTTTATTTTTCTTCCAGCTTTAATAGTTTCCCAGATAATGGCTCTCAAAAGTTGCCACCATGTTTGATTTCATCTGCCTTTTTTAGTTTCTCTTGAATATCTCGAAATCTATTCAATTTTCAAATTACATGTAATCAGCAAGTTAAAGAGCGTAAAATTCCCTACAAATACATGCTTTTATTTTTTTTTGTGTTAGCTTTAATAGTTTCCGAGATAATGGATTTAAAAATTTGCTGCCAACTTGGATTTTATCTCCCTTCTCTTTCTCTCTTTTAGTTTTTTTTTTAATATCTCAAAAACTATTTGATTTTCAAATTACATTAAATACAACAAATTAATGATCGTAAAATTCCCAAGCAGTGCATGCTTTTATTTATTTTCTAGCTTTTAATAGTTTCAGTGATATTTAAGAAAAACTAAAAAGGGGGGGGGGATAAAATCCAAGATTGCTGCAAATTTTGAAATCCATTATCTCAGAAACTATTAAAGCTAAAATAAAAATAAAAGCAAGCGCTTATAGGGAATTTTGCTCTCTTTAATTTGCTAACTACATGTTATTTAAAAATTGAATAGATTTCGAGATATTCAAGAAAAACTAAAAAGGGGAGATGAAATAGGGGCAACTTTTGAGACCAATTATCTGGGAAACTATTAAAGCTGGAAGAAAAATAAAAGTTTAGTTTGTAGGGAATTTTACACTCTCTAATTTGTTAAACCAATTGTAATTTGAAAACTGAATATTTTTCGAGATAATCAGAAAAAACTAAAAAAGGAGGGATGAAATCCAAGATAGTGTTGTGAGCTTACCCCCCCCTAGGAACAGGGACTTTTAGCATGTTTATCAGAAGCCCCAAACGAACATGTGTACCAATTTTCAAAACTATATGATTTAATGTTTTTTTCAAAACCTTCGTTGACTGGACTAATAGCCGAAATTTCGGTACCTCGGAAATTTAAATGTAAACACCTCGCCCCCTGGCGAGGTGTTTACATGAACACGAGTAGCATTCATTTTTGACTGTCAGTAAATGGCTGATTTTCATTGGTTGCCAATGGTGTTTCATTCTATTTTAAAAAAAAAGATCAGCGAATTGTCGCCTGCAAAAAGAATTTTCAAAATAAAAAAATTCCAGGTTTATATATAGAATAAATTTCCCTGACTTTTCCCGGTCTCCTGAAATTCCCTGACTATTCCCGGTTTCTCGGTCGGGTGGCCACCTTGCATTAACAAGTCTTAAAACATCACTGGCAAAAAATGGAAGCAAAGGTTTATCACTTTGATACTATTCTAAAAATGGTAGCAGCACTTTTGACAATCATTCCTATGGAACCATGGACCAATAAAGGCCATCTGTAACTCCTCCCTTATTTCCCAAAGTGTATGCGATGGATATGGATACGTAGAACGCGAGCAGCATCATTCCCCCCCCCCATTCTACGAGAGCCATGTCGACCAAGATTAGAGCCGCCGAGAAGGAGGAACTAGAAAAACGATAATCGGTGAAATTTTAATTTTTTTAATAATGGCAGTAAAAAGTAAGAACTTTCAAGGTCTTTTTAAAAATGGGGCATAAAAATAAGGATTTGTAAGGACTAAATATAAAAGTAAGGACTTTTAAGGACGCGTGCGAACCCTGCTTTACACCATTTCAATAGTCGTCTTGAAGACTATCCACCAATCAATGTGCAACACTTGCTCGACGAGGCCACTGATTGGTTTAAAATTATGAAATTCAAAGCTCCATAACTCAGTGAGTTTTTAGTCATGGAAGAGTGGAACTTTTCTTGTTGCTGTGTAACTTTGATTTTTAACGAATTTTTAAAGTTTTCAGAAGAAACACCTTTTTTCTGCAAACAATTTATGTTGAGTTAAACAAAATATTATACTTTGATTAAACATTTCAGTGAGGAGGGAATCATTCTTGCATCTTTTCTCTATTTAGCCTTTTGATGTTTTAATTTGCAGTGTATATTTTTGATGGCCTTTTTTGTTCATTCAAAAGAGTTTTTTTCATATTTTTATAATCACATCAAACAATCTCCATTATTAATCATGTCACTCGGGATGAAATATTTGGCTTCTGTATTTTAATTTATTTCTTTCATTGTTATGTTTATATATTTAATCAGCAAATGTGAGTAAATTCTGTATAATATAATTGTATATTGTAAAGTTCTATTGGTTATTGCGAGGTATATTGTTTAAAATAAATGTTCTTTTTACAAACTTCTTACATTTTCATTCCAACGATACTGTTAAAAAGTAATTTGAAAGTTTTAATTCAATAAGAGAGGATTCAAAGGAGATTTACATTTTTGGGGGAAAGTCAGTGACAATATTTGTAAAAAAAGAAATGAAGTGAAAGAGGAATATATGAAAAAATTTGGACCCGTAGAAACAGTAACTTATCGGCAAGTGATCAATAAATCCACGCTACACGGCTTTACAATTATTTGCTACACTAACTCTAACCTATAAAGTCATGATTAATATAAAGCAAACCAGCAAGTTTGAAGTCAAGATTTAAACACTAATTTAAAATGAAAAACCTTTCAATGCACATCCACTTCAAGTTATGCATCAGTATCCCTAACTATGATAGCTGCAACGTGAATAAGGTTGTCATACGATAGCTTTTCACTTTCCCAGTTTGGTTAAATCAATAACCTTTCTTGAAAATTTTGGGAGGCACATCACAAATTTCAGCTGAGGATGAAACCCCATTTAGCGAATCTATACAAACTAAGAAATTTATAAGCAGAGAAATTAATGCTATAATGCAAAATAAATGCAACAAAAATCGTTTATTTATGTGCGAGAAGAAATAATATAAACCTCGGTTCTCTCTTTAAAAGTCTTATTAAGTGATTTTATTATCATTATTTGCACAAGATTATTAAGTATTCCGATTAAGATTTTGTTTCGGAAAATTGGTTGATATCTATCTATCAGTTGATGTGTTCTCATCACTAAAGGTTGTCAAGTCACCAGTACAAGAACTTAGGCAGCTGCTAATGCAAATACTGAAGTGGTCACAGTTAAAAGATTTTCGGGTTAATGTGGAGTCTGCGGTGCCCACCTACTACGTTACTCTTAGGATTGCCAACTCTTGGCCGCCAAGAACGGAGATGAGGGAACATTTGTTTTGGTTGAGCAATGACGTTTTTAATGAGATTCATACGCAAATTGATCTTTTCATCGGTGTTTTGAGCATCGCGCTATATTGCGCCTCGTTTCAATTGAACTGTTTTGTTCATCTTTTCTGTCGGATGTGCTGGGATAAATTAAACATTAATAAGGTTCAATATTAAGTAAGTTTTGTATTGATTAAAAAGGATTTAATTAATTTACCCGGCTCTTCTCCAAGGTCGTGAAATATCAAAATGTAAACAAACATCTAATCTGCTTGCAGTTAAATAATGCAAAATAAAACAATGAGTAAAGATCATCAAATCCAAAGACCAAGAGGAATTCTACCAGCTACTATAATAAACATTTTTTGCACAAAAGTAATGAACCACTGGACACTCTGATCCCCATGCAGTCAATCTGGGCAGTTGCCACAGAAACAGGACTTCCTGGCTCTTTGGCCCACTTCGTGAGGATACTTCCCTGCAAGACATTCATAAAGAAGTCCTACCAAAAAAATCCTTTAAATCAATTTCATCGCTGAATGACAAATTTCCCAAATGCAATCAACTGCAAATAACGAGACAATGACCTCATCAATACAGAAATTCAAACGACAATACCGCAAACAGTTTGTAATTCAAGGCAGCAACCATACAACAGTTGAATGTTTGAAAAACACCATCAAGTTTAGTTTTACTGCGTAGGACCTGATTAATTTTACCCGATTAGTTAGTTTTACTGCATTTACTACAGTACAGTAGTTACTGCGTTTAGTACAGTAATACTGTACAGTAGTAGTATGCTGTTACAAGTGTACAGGACAGTTGTTTACTGTGTTTAGTAAAGTAGTTAGTTTTACTGCATAGGATTTTATTGATTTGCTACCTCAGCTAGGTAGCAAATCAATAAAATCAGAGTTTCAGGAAAATTCAAATGATTTGATTTCTGCAAAGGATTGAAATTCTTTTTTTCCCCAAAAAATATAGAATATTTAAAAAACAAAAGATTTGCCATAACTGATATGAGTTTTTTTTTTTTTCTTTTCTTTTAATCCCTCCCCGGATTTGACCGAGAATAGCTTGGGCAATATAAAATTTTACACTGCGTAGCGAGTCTTTCATGAATTATTCTTTAAAATGCTTGCTTCCATGACTTTTGTTGACATTTTTAGCACTAGATGGTAGCACTATACTAATTGCAGGTTGAAAGTGAACTGTTCCAAGGTCTGCTTGTTTAGGTTTTTTGTAAGAATTCGTAGCTAGCAAATTGATTTTTTTTTCCGATTTTTTATTATCATGGCTTGTGTGCAGCCCGATGATTCCGATTTGAGTGAATCTGATTTAGATGATATTGAAGATGAATATCGCTCGCATACTTCAGAATCAGATTCTTCCGAAACCGATAGTGATTCGGGCGCAAAATTGACATTTTTTGACCCATAAACTACGGATAAATTGAGCCTCGAAGGTGTTTATAATGTGGTTAATGTTCTGTTACTAATTGGGTTTCAACCCCAATTAGTAACAGGCTGCATTTCCGTACAAATACAGAATTGAATCCATATATAAAAAGACAAGAATCTGACAATCACATTAAGGGCAATTTCATCAGCATCATTTAAAAATATTTAAATCGATTAATGGATTTCAATATTTTCCTACTTTGCTAAAAAAATTGTACTGAAAGTATTTTGAAGCAGTAACTAAAGAAATTTATGAAAAGCGGAAAGAAAGAAAAACCGTTAAAAATTATAAATTTTAAAGATACCGCTGAAATTACATTAACAGGCAACCAGAAAATAATCGAGAACCTCAAATTTCTTTTACTGCAAAGGTTTTTTTCTTTATAAAAAAAGTTTTGTCAGGAGAAAAATCTAATACAAATAAACAACATAATTTATTTAAAAAAATATATTAAAATATCCTACATTCTTTCAACTACTTTCACACACACAAAAAAGCCTAAAACCAGTCACACTAATAACTATTTTAATTATTTGGCATTAAAAGAGACTCTAAACATAACTTTCATGAGAGTACAACATTAAATCTTATCTTAATGTTTTACATGTATATTAAAAATACGAACAAGGAATCGCAAGAATATTATATCGGACACTTTATTATTAACTTTACTTACATTTAAGTTAAATAAATATTATTATGAATATTAATTAAAACATTTTGAAACAAGTACTCAAGTAGCATTTATATTGCATTAATATAACATTTTGAAACAAGTATTGTAAGCATTCAAGCACACAAGTATTCAGAACAACATTTGCAATGTTTAACATGATTCAATATAACTTGTGGAACAAGGCCAAGAAAAACAATCCACTTTACTAACATTGAGGTTTTTAGGGATCAGATTCATCAATAATTTAAAAATAAATTGTGCATAAAAAGGATAAAAGTCTGACAATTAACAATTTATATAACAATAACCAAAAATTAAGTATATTTATCAAATTTCAAATAAATCCACAAACTCTAAGCAAAGGGAAACAGAAACAGTCATTAGAATAGTCTAAGCTATCATCACAAACCTGAGGACGGCTTCCCATCGAGTAAGCACGAACTGGACGAATATACGAATCGCACGAAGTATCATCAGTATCGGCAAGCAGAGATTTCACCTGCAATAAAATCACACATCAGTTCAATCACGCTTGTAATAAAGGCAGATAAATTAACAATCTTCATTTAAATTGAACTTTCCTCTCAGCTAAAAAATACAAACTACACTGGTGTCCAAAATTGAGCAACAAAATGGAACTAGCGGGAGTGGTCTCCCCTATACTTTCCCAAAAAGGTGCCGTTCTCTCCCCCCCCACCCCCGCGTGGATAAAAAAAATTCGAATCCAATGACTATCAGAAGGTTTTTCATTGTAGATTATAGTCATCGCAAAATATTTAGTTGAAGAATCATATTCAAAGAGATGCGTGCAGATTAAAACACATCAATCGCACTACGCTTCCCGGCTCAAGGACAAAGTGACGTAATCCTTCCGCGTCCAAAGAGATTGCTACCAGTAAGCATGCGCATGGAGAATCGGATTTAAAAAATTGAATATGCAACTTGAACGCCTTTTTTTAAACTCATTGGAACAAAATTTGGGCACAGATCTATAATTAATGTTAGCAACCATCACACAAATTTTTATTTATCTAAGCCAAAGGTTTAATTCTAATGCCAACATTATCTTGATTTGAATTGAAAACTAGAACGGTAAAACGCAAGTTATGAAATGTACACTGAAGAATAAATTACGAGATGCATTTTTTAAAACCATTTAATTAATGTTTGTTTAGTCTTTTAAAAATAACCTTACGAATGACCAAATTAAGCAGTTAATTAATTACACAAGAAGCCAACATATAGTAGCAGAAAAGAAAAGTATAAGAAGAAGAAAATTTAAATTGTACTTGTTCTTGGTTAAATTGTACGTTTGAATTAAATCTATTTTTCTAACTGGCATCCCATACAAACTTGGATCTTGTACACTAGCATACATGTCAACATTGGAAAGGTGGTTCTCCGTAGCAGAAGGTATAAGAGGGTAGAAGACGTGAGCGCGCACACACACTGAAGCAGACTTGTGTCAAAATTTTGAATTTATTATCATTTATACATTTCAAGTAATAATACAGTCAACCCCCGTTATAACGAACCCTCAAAGGACCGACTCAGAAGTTCGTTTTAACCCGAGGTTCGCTGTATCCGTATTTGCAAAAAAAAATGTTCCAACATGCCAACATACTACTTCTATAATAAACTTTTTAATAACATAATATTTTCATTAGTAATTAGGGACAAATAAAGTATTAAATAATATACTCAATAATAAACAAACTAAACATTTATCTTTTTTTACTTATTTGCTAATCCTCTACATTGAAAAAAGATATTATTTTTGGTTGAAAAGTTTTCGATTTTGTATACAACTCATCAATATGTCTATCCACTATTTTAAACAGGTCCACAACCTGTTCGTAGATGTTTTCTGTGACAAAACAATTGTTCAAAACGTTTGTAGCTGCTTTTGCATCTGCAATTGAAGGCCCTGGTTCATCTTGTTCTTCCTCCATATCCGAAGACGAATCTACAATAGAGTTGTTTTTTTTTATTTACTAATGCCACGATATCTTCCTCACTCACTCCCCCAGCTGACCAGAAAATCCCCCCCTTCCCTGGTTGACACCAGGCCAGTTGTCCACCCAGGCGGGAGGAGGGGAGATAGAAACTGTAAAGAGTCTTGCCTGTTGTTCTTTTGTCCCACTTATGGGGTTAGCAGCGACTCTAACAAAGTTACAATAGGCTAGGAATGTGGTCTCTGGACCAAAGTGTTACAAAGCTAGAAAGTTGTTTCCCTGAGGTGCTAATCTTGGCGACTTGGCAGCAAAGTTGGCGACAAAGGGAATTTTCTAGAAGGACCTCAAACTTTCCACCTATTCTTCTTCTGGTATAACAACCATCCAGTGTCATCTAATCCCAACACAACGTCCAAATTCAGGGGACGCTCTTCCCGGTATTTTTCCAAAAAGAACACATTTATAAACTTAAATGACCTTGATTATTGTATTGCCTAGCTTCGTATATGTAGAGTCTTTAAATTACCACTCACCACAGCGCAGAAATTCGAATAGCCTAGAATAAAAAATGTTTCAAGTGCTATTGAGACTTTAAAATGTTTTGTGAAAGGTAAGAAAATACAGAACATTAAATATCATCTTTAACTGAAATGGGAAATTATTTTTTGCAAAAATCACATATGCAGAAAAGACCAACAACCATTTCTGATTTTTGCTTTAGCAAATAAATGTTTTGTAAGTATATAACATCCTTTATTTTCCACTTTAAATTCCGTTTTAGAAATATACTTTTAATCGATAAAATTTTATTTTTAATACCAATGATAAAAAATAGTTTGAGTATTTTAGTTGGGATGTCTTAAAAAATATTTTTACGGAACTGCCGAGCATGCACGAGTACATTTTTTAATTATATCCACTATAGCGACCATGCATTATAGACCTTTTGCTGTGGGACGCCGAGGGTCATTATAACGAGCGTCGACTGTAATACCAGAAGAAAACAAAAACTTACTTTATCTAGAGGAAAGTCTTCCAGATTTGTGCTACTAGGAGACGATACAGAGGTCTCGGACAGTTTTGAGCTGCTGTCTTTTCGTGATGACAAACTAGCAGTATGATTAGTAATCACTGGAAAAAGAAAAATTATCGCTATACATAAATCAGACACTAATAGATAACTCTAATGCTTTGTTAAATAAATTTGTTTCCCATGAGAACTAAATTATGACAAGTACCAAGTTACATAATTATGAAATGATTTTTTAAATAGGCTAAGAAATCTTCTGGTATTAGTTCAGTATTAATTATGAATTTTTCTTTAAACAATTCCCATTGTCTTTGCTAATACCCACCTTAAGTATGATAAACAAAATTTTCCTATGAATGTTCTGAATACTTTGTTGAAAAAAGTTGCCTTGCCATTTAAAATCTTAATTTTGTTTTTAATAACATTATCTGTTTCCCAATCCAATTTCTCTAAATTCGTGCATACTATATAACATACCATGCATAAAAACACTCAAATATTTTGAAAACATAAAGCCAAAATCAAAAACACGAGAATGAAAATTCTTATACATTTTCAACCAGATTACTTTCTTACTTTAAAGCAGAATTTTTTAAAAACAGAAAGGACCTTCCCTTTCAAATTTCTCAATCCTTTATTATAACAATTGTATTTAAAATAACATCTCAACCTGAACGCAATAGCTCTTTTTTTTAAGAAATTAAAATATTTCGTTTTTTAAAATCAGTTTCACATGGAAACGATGTTTCTTATACTTTTTGTCAGCACAAATTTCCTTTAAGCAGTAAAAGATTTTCCACTATAATGAAAATTGCATTTATAATAGAACTGCGGATTAATAACTTTATAACAAATGATTAGGGAAAAAAAATCAATATGTTGGAGAGAATTTAAAAAAAATAGTGCCATGTCTAGAAATCCATCAGGTCCAGTTGATGAAAACGAGGAAGAGTAATGATCAAGGGGTACGCGAGGGAAAAAAATGTTGGGAACCCCTGATCTAGATGCAGAAGCATTTCCCACCAATGTGTTTGAGCCTCGCAGAGTGCATTAAAAATAGGAAATCAAAATTTCATATCAGAAAAAGCTTTTACAAGACAGATCAATGTGGTGCCAAGTGTCTAGATATCTATCTGGTCCAGTTGATGAGAGCTGGAAGAGTAATGATCAAGGACTACGACGCGAGGGAAAAAAAATGTTGGGAACCCTGATCTAGAATGAAGAAGCATTTCCCACCAATGTGTTTGAGCCTTGCAGAGTGCATTAAAAATAGGAAATCAAAATTTCTCACTAGGAAAAGCTTTTGGCAATGAAGACGACAATGGTGCCATGTCTAGATATCTATCTGGTCCAGTTGATGAGAGCGAGGAAGAGTAATGATCACGAATTGGAGCCATGTGAATGTAACCATCCTTAGTTTGATTAGCGTCGCAAGAAGAGTCGAGGGATGAAGATTTGTAGCCCTGTATGTCGAGAGTAAAGCACCTATTAGACCATATTTATGTAACCCTCTAAAAGATTTTTAAAAAAGCAAAAATTATGCTTCCAACAATCAAAAACATATTCATATCATGAAAGCAATACTTAACAACAAAAGCAATGAGAAAAAATACTACTCTTATAAATGTCACTCATTTTTACTAATAATTCATTTAAAACACAGACACAAAATTATATGCAATGTATGATAAATTCAACTTATTCACACTTTTAAAATAAATTCTTTCAAGCCAAGTAAGCTCCTATTCAATGTGAAAATTGCCAATGAACTGTATTATATACGATTATGTGTTTATACTACTCCCCCTTCCCCCTTTAAGCTAAGTTGGTACAGTCGTAGATTTTTAAAACTTCCCACTAGGGATGGCAGTCATTGTGACAGGGTGGCTACAGAAATTGTGAAAAGAATTTCCCTGACTAAACTTTCAACATTTCCCTGATTTAAGGATAATAATTGCAATAGTTTCCTGGCTTAATATACATTATTAAAAACACTTTTACCAGATATTTAATATGAAAAAAAATATTTTTATGAAATTTAATTTTTAAAAAATGGAATGAACATCCAAAAAAATCTATTAAAACTATATTACATTTCTTATATGTAAAAAATACTGGAAATTTTAACAAAATACTTTGCTTCTAAAACTGCATAAGAATTCGAAGAAACATTAAAACTACTCTTTGCAACACAAGTTAAATTAGGTTCACAGTAAAGATTATTATGATCTTTGCTCAAAACTTTAAAACAGTGAATAACTAATAATTAGTGCACAATAACTAATTAGTGCTCTTTGCATGAGTACCAGAATAACATGTTGCAGCATAAATATAAAAATAGTATAATTATACGTACCTAATAATATATATTTTAGCAAAGATTTAAATAAGACATCAAATATTTACTCTTTAATTAATTTAAGAAATTAACTGCTCTAATCAAAAACTTATGCTTTTATAAATGAATATAAGTTTTTTTAAATTCCATTTATTAGATATTTTTACGAATTTCCCTGACTTTTCCAGATCAATAAAATTCCCTGATTTCCAGGTTCTGTCGCCACCCTGTGCAAGAATAACCAGTTTTCGGTTATTCAGGTTTTTTCAGCTCCGGTTTTACCTGGCGGTTATAACCGCTCCAAATAACAGGTTTTTGAAATAACTGTTTTTCATTTTTTATATAAAAAAAGCGTAGTTTGTAGACAGAAATTTTAATTAATATTGTTTTCACAGGAAAGCAATACATTGGCCAATATTTATCTGTTCATAAAGACTCTTTCAGTAATCTGCCAACCAACAGACACCTCGAGGAACCATTTGTCGCTGATTGGCCCAAGATGATGAAATTCAAAGCTTCATAACTTGGTAAATCTTAGTCGAATCAAACCTAAAATCGAGCCCATCTTCCAATCTGGTTTTTTTACCCGGTTATGGGATTTAAAAAAATAACCTGTTGTAACCAGGACAAAAAATAATGGAAAAAACAGGGATGAGATTGGCAAAAAGTAAAAAGATTGAAATCATATGCGAGCAAAAAATTTGTACCATTATTTATACGCGAAGGATGTTTTAAGAAGTAAAACATCAGAACATGCAACATGATGAAAATATTGCACTATAAAAATTAATAACTTAATTATTTAGAATTAAGTATGTATAAGAAAAAGAATATTTAACTATTATTAACTATTACCAGAATTTTCTTTCAAAAATGGAAGATAGAAAGGTTTCTTTTCTTTGTGCAAAAGCGGAATTTTTGGAAGAAAAAGCAAATTTTTGCAGAGGGGGAACAAAAAGCGAAATTTCTCCAAAATAACAAAAAAGCGGAAATTCACCAAAAAGCGGAATCTCATCCCTGAAAAAAAACTAGTTAACCAAAACAAACAAAAAAAAAACGGTTTTGGGTTAAAACCGGTAGGTTTTTCACATCCCCACTTCCAACGCTCATGAAAAAGACGAGGAGAGAAAAGGGCGTTACCAGTTGGAGACTTCATTTCCATGTAATCGTTGTCCTGAGTAACTGGAGGCAAGGAACTAGAGTGTGCAGAATCGGAACAGTTGAGGTTCAAGTAGACGCTGGGACCAGTGGGTGCTGAACACGACATGGGGGCCATGTGCAGGTAGCTGTCCCCAGAATCACTTCCTGCAAAGCAAAATGTTTTCAAAAACACAAAAAGGGGGAACAGAAGCGTCAAGACAGACGCTCGAGGCTTCGAACTGAAGCATCTTGGAGAACAAATTATGATCAGTAAAAGCCACTAAGAAACAATGTAAATAAGTTTATTTAGAAAGGATCCATCAACATCCTCGTATCAGCGCATTTGACTAAACCAGTTTCATTCCATTGTTTCTTTTTTTGTTTTGTCTAACAAGTCAATATGCATTCCTACAAATTGTTTAGTCGACTTGTATCATTAATTAGCCAGAGTTTGAAATTTTTTTGTTACTTCCTTCAATTGATTTTCAAGGTAATGCAAAGAATTGGAAACTCATTGTTATTTTTTGATATTTTACTAAATTCTAAAAATACTTCAATATTTATCCATGACAAAGGCTTTATTAAATGATTTTTTACCGATTTATCGATAATTATTCTAAAAATATATTTTTTTAAATTTAATTTTATCTCAGTTATCTTAATATTGGGGTTTTAAACATTATTTAATAGAATTTTATTGAAATTTATGCTTCGTATTAATTTGGACATTAATGGGTCATATCAGATTCATTAGATATTCAGATTAATAAATGCATAAAAATTGTTACAGATTGACTAACTAATTGTTACCGAGTGAACTGTTCATGTGTTATAGAAACAGCAATAATATTTTTTTTAAAGATCATAATGGATTTTGCTAAATTTATTCTTTTAATGCCCATTTTGTAACCACAGCAAAAACAACTGGAGATTTTTTTTTTGCTCAACAGCAATTTTTTGCTAAACTGGAGATGGAATTCAAACACCAAACATTTGATAAATTTCTTAACTACATAACTATAACAAGTATATTAAAAGTCCCAATTTTCGAAAAAAAGTCTAGCAAGCAGTATTAAGATTTAAAGACACACCACTTAAAAATAAAACTGGGCCAAGAATGAAGTATTTTGAGCCAAACTAACTTCCCTTGTTATTGAAACAGTAACAAATAAAAATAATAATTGATAATACATATTGAATAACAAAACATTAAAAATTTTTTTATCTTATAAAAATAATATTTTTAACATATATTTTTGCAATGCAAAAAAAATAAATAAATAAATAATTAAATGCTTGTTATTTTTAAGCAATAATTATAAAATTACAAAATGAAAATGTACAACATTTCTAATAGCTGTTATATCAACACTGTTTTTTTAAACAAACTATTTTGTTTTTGATCCAAAATACATGATTAAGTTTCACAATTTCTTAAACAAGTTTACAATATAGATAACTCTAGCAGATACATAAATTATATAACATTAATATAATTAAATTATGCAACAAGGACTAATTCAGCAAAACTGTTGTAACATATCTAGAATTCGCATATAGTATTATCTATAAAAAACACAATTTTCATTAATTCACAGACGTGACACATTTTAATGATAAAAAAAGAATAAAACAAAGTGTGCCGTTATTACAATAGGGGAAAAGAAAACTCACCTATTGACATAGGCATGTATTCATCTAACTGCTCTTCTTTAATTGGAGGTTCTGTATGTAGAGCTCCATCAGTGGGATGACTATGAATGTAGCGACTGCAATACAAAAGATTAAGATTATTCTTTCTTAATTATTATAGAATTCTTACAGAGGAGCCAAGTTTTGAAAAACTACCACTGACCTATGAGCAAAGTCTGTTTGCTGCCCAGCATCAAACTCATCGATTGAAAGCGAGCTACCAGCACTATCTGTGGAACAGGTGGCCGAAACGGGGCTAGTTTTAAGAGAGAAAATGCACATTTCTTGAACACCATTGATTTAGGCTAAGACATCAAAAACAGGAAATTGCACACACAATGCTGGCATATACAAAAAGCAAAATTTACAAATTGTAATAGATTTTAAAAAAAATTTTGAAACAAACACATCTTAAAACTGAGATTGTTCAAATAAAAAGGTTTCACTTCTCATGCAAGTTACATGGGCTATTTAACTTAATTGGCAATGCTGAATAATGGTACGAAATACTCCCAAAATGTAGATAGATATCAGATACAAGTTTTATTACCAAAGGAAATCTCTAAACAATGCAAAAATGGAATAGCTTACAACAAGTATAACATAACAAAAGTTATTCATTAGAATGATTGACACAAATAAATGATCAATTATACAAAAAAGGACACAGAGCACGGAAGCAGAAAGTGCTTAAAACTGCGACGTATGTCACAGAACACGTTTTATGATCGTTTATGCTTCAGATAAATACAGATGCGAGGTTAAAATGAAGTGAATTTATTTACATGATGAGAACACAACTATACCGTTGGCGGCCATTAACATTAATAATGCCATCCTAGGAATACAAACTTTATATACAATATATACATGATACTACACCTCCCCCCTCAGTTATAAATCGAGTCTGTCTGGAGGTCGCACTGTTCGACCACTCCTTGTTCTATAAAACTGTTCAATAGACCTCGGTGCACTAAATGTTGACGGCGTTGTTGGAGAAGAGCGGGATAGGCTTGGAGTTCCTGGCATATCATCTGAAAGTGGGACAGGTGAGGAGTCTCTTGGGAAATCTGGCAGTTCTCTTGTTGTATAATCTTGATCATATTCCAACTGTCCAGAAGATGGAAACGGTTGCGTCGGATGATACCTCTAGGAGTTTCTACCAAGTAGGATCGAGGAGCAGCATACTTTGCTTTTATCTTCCCATAGGATCTTTGGTCAGTAATACAGACGACTTGTCCAGGCTCAAGTCCTTGAAGGTCTTTAACTCTATGATGCTTGTCATAATATTTCTTTTGATTGACTCCATATTTGAGCTCTTCTTATATCCTCTGCCCCTGGAATTTTGGGCATGAGACTTTTCTTTGTCATAGGTAGATTGGTTCTTAGTTTATGACCCATCAGGAGTTCAGCAGGAACTGTTTCCATTTTCTAAAGGGGTTGCTCTCAAAATCAGCATCATTACATAAGGATCTTCATCTACAGATTTTTCAAAATGTTTCTTGAAATTTTTAACAATGGACACTATGAATCCATTGCTCTGAGAATACTTGGGACTTGAAGTTACAATACTAAAACCATATTTTTTTGAAAATAGTTTCTCGACAGTTGTTGAGAACTGAGATCCGAAATCACTTCCGTTTCTGGGATACCATGTCTAGAAAATATGGACTTCATGTGATTGATGACAGTTTGTGCCTTTTGATTTTCAAGTAGAGCCACTTCAAAGAATCTTGAATAATAGTCTGCGACTATCACATACCATTTGCCTTTTAATTTCAATAAATCTACACCTACTCTCTGCCATGGGTGTTCTGGAAATTCAGACTTAATCATTGGTTCTTTACGATATACTTGCTGTTGATATCATTGATATATTGAATGATAGCAGCACAAGATGATATCATTCTCTCAATTTGAGTTGAGAAACCAGGCCACCAAATACTCTCTTTCGCTCTTGCACGGCATTTGGTTATACAGTACAACGTCGCAAATCCGGAATTGTCGGGACTTTGGCAATTCCGGATTTGGGATAATTCCGGATCTTAGATCATTTCCATATTAAGAAGTGATTTTAACATCATAAAACACATAATTCAATTTAAATTTTTTTAAAACTTATTTATTACTTGTTTTCTTTGATTTATAAACATAATTAAAGTTATTTCTTTTTAATTTTAACATTTTTACAAAACATTTAATTTAAAGTGAGTTGCTTCATTAGTTTTGGTTTTTGATTCAGTAACTTCTCTTTTATTTTATGTATCGCCGTTATGTCTGACTCCGAAATAAAGTCTCTTTGCTCGAGTCCTTTTATTGCATTGTTCAACAGTTCCACTAAGCTGTCAATTGGCATTTTATCTTCCGCTTGTGTTTCTTCTTCGCTCTCCTCGCTATCGGTTACCGAAGTGTTGGAGTTCATCAACAACATACTGCGTATTTCGGCATCTGTGAGCTGACACACTGTCGGGGCTTTATCGTCGCAATGCAGTACTTCAAAGACGTCATCTTCGGCAATTTCTTGTCCTCTTGACTTGACGTACTCGTCCTAGTCCATACTCTTCGCATAATTTTGCAACAGCCGTGCCACTTTCCAACTTGTTGATCAGGTTGACTTTGTCCTTGATCGAT
The DNA here is from genome assembly GCA_013235015.1 of Araneus ventricosus. NCBI lineage: Eukaryota > Metazoa > Arthropoda > Arachnida > Araneae > Araneidae > Araneus > Araneus ventricosus. Next base: position 28,198 of record BGPR01003240.1, read on the forward strand.
AGAGTTGCGTGTTTTCTTTTTGTTCCACTGGCTACAGTAGAGCTCAAAGCACGCTTTGGCATATTGATAATGAAAGATATAAACCAGAAGATATTTAATAATATTAATAATAAAAATTAAAAAGCTAAATAAAATGTTGGAATCGTTCATCAAGCAAAATATATCAACTCTGATAAGAGAAGTTCAACATTCGCGAGGGCTAGTTTGGAATTAAAGACAACCGCGTCTATTCGTTCTGGGCAAATCCTGTGCAAGCCAGAAGGGGAGGAAGTTGCGCGCGCATCTTATTTGTTAACATTTCTTATATTCTGGACTAGTTCATTTTGCGTGCTAGAGAGGGGAAGAAGAAGGTATTGTAACTCCGCAATTTGTTACAATAGCCCCCTCCCCCCGCGATACCTTCGTCGCACATGTGGTTAAATCCTTTCCCTCCTCAGATGGTTACGACCAATTTCTGCTGATTCTGGGCGCCGATTTGTTAGATAAAAGTTAGGTTTGTGTTTTTTTTTTTAGGGGAAGGGTTTACGGAATGAAAAAGGTCCCGGATTTTGGACGTCTGGATTTTAGACGTTATACTGTACCTAAATGACCCTCATGAATTGCTTTCAAAATTTCTGATCTCATGGATTCAGGTATAATTAATCTTGCATTCATCATAAGCAATCCATCTTGGATATTGATAGAATGTCTATATTCCCAATATCTTGACAAATGGGTAGGCAAAGCATTTTTATCTGGCCAGCCTTTTTGAATAAAATTCAACTGAATGCACACTTCATCCTATTTCTGAGCTTGCCAAATTTCTGACAGTCTTATCAGTTGCTGGAAGAGTGGCAATAACCATTTGAATATTGGCTGTAATCTCTTCTGAGAGTTCTTCATCCTCTCTTCCTTCTATTGGACTTCTGGAAAGGGCATCAGCAATCACTAAATCTTTCCCTGGAATGTACTGCACCTGATACGTGTATCGCATCATTTTCAATTTCATTCTCTGAAGTCTAGGAGATAGGCCATCTAATGCTTTATGCATGAAAATGGGAACTAATGGTTTATGATCAGTTTCAATATTTACAGTAAGGCCAACAATATAGTCATGAAATTTTTCACATCCCCACACGATTGCCAGAGCTTCTTTCTCAATTTGGGCATAACCTCTTTCAGTTGCAGAAAGTGTTCTTGAAGCATAGGCAATTGGAAGTTTAGAACTGTCTTTTATTTGATATAGTATAGCTCCTATGCCATAAGATGACGCATCAGCACTCAAATAAACCGACTTCTTGCAATCATATAAAGCTAACACTGGAGGATTGCATAAACTTTCTTTAATTCTTTCAAATGCCTTTTCTTGATTCGGATCCCAAGTCCAAGTTGTATCTGCCTTCAGCATTGCATGTAGTGGTTCTGCTACATCATCCAGATTAGGTACAAACTTTCTAAAGAAATTCACTAAGCCAAGAAAACGCTTGAGCTCTGTAATATTAGTTGGCGGTGAATTTTCTTAATTGCTTCAGTTTTAGTGAGATCAGGGCATATACCATCAGCAGAGATGATGCGTCCTAAAAATTTGATAGACTTCTTTCTAAACTGACATTTTTCCTCATTTAGAGTCCATCCAGAATCTTGTAATATTTGCAAAACTTGATAAAGTCCTTCATCATGTTCTTTTTCAGTCTCACCACACACCACAAATTCATCCATCAACCCAACTACTCCATTCAGATCTTTAAGACATTCTCCAATTCTTTTCTGGAACACCTCAGGAGCAGAGCTAATCCCAAATGGAAGACGTTTGAATTTGAATCGACCAAAAGGAGCGATGAATGTTGTAAATGCAGAAGATTCAGGGTGCAACATTATCTGCCAAAATCCAGAAGTGGCATCGATGATACTGAATATTTTGGCATTGTTAAATTCTGTTAAGGTATAATCTACAGATGCCATTGGCTATGTCTCGCATTGGATGTTTTTATTCAATTCTGAAAGATCAATGCATATTCGTGTATCTTCTTTGTTTTTTTTTGGCACTATTACCATTGGTGCACACCACTCCGAAGCCTCATCTACTGGTTCTATGATTTCTTGTGTAATCATTTTATCCAGTTTCTTTTGAAGTGCATCCTTCAGAGGAATAGGTACTCTTCTAGGAACCATGACTGCATAAGGTTTGGCATTTCCCTTTAATTTTATCTTGTCAGGTTCTTGAATTTTTCCCCAATCAATGTGAAAAGTTTAGGAAATTCCAACTTTGGATCAAATTTTGTTTTCATTTCATTTACTCTTGCAATCAACTTCAATTTTTCGCAATCTCAACAGCTCAAAAGGGATTTGAAACTACATAAATATTTCCTATGAAATGTTGTTTACCATACTGAAGTTTAGCCTGAAATTGTCCTAGAACCTTTAATTTGTTTTCATCCGGGCCAAAAATTTGCTTATTGGATGCCTGCAGTTTTTTCTTATTTCCCCAGACTGACTGGAATATCTTCTGAGAAATCACAGTGAGATCAGCACCAGTATCAATTTTGAAATGAAGTAGCTTGTTATCAACCAAAACATTTACTCTCCATTAGTCTTCAGAAGAAGAGTTCTTTAGATTTCCAAGATATGATGATGTGTTTTCCTCTTCTGCGAGAGCATTCACTTTTATATGCGATCTGCATACCCTGGAATAATGACCTTTCTTTTTACAGGCGTTACATATGACATTTTTAGCTGGACACTGTTCTTTTGAATGTATTTTACTATTTCCACACCATTTGCACCGAGTTTCTGTTTTGGAACAATTTTCTCTAAATTTACTAATTTGAGTTTTGTTTCCATTTCTACTTCTCTGAATTTCTCGTTTGGAGTAGACATTTTGTTTACCTTTTTTAGGAACAAACTTTGGAATTTGTTTTGCTGTTATTTTATCTGCCGAATTTGGCATCTCATTCTCATAATTTGTGACAAATGGCTGATGTTTTTTAATTATTTAGGCTTGTTAATTATTCAGCGATATTAATTGCTTTTTCCAGTGTGAGATCCGCTTCCAACTGCAATTTTTCTGATACTCATCTATCGCGTATGCCACAAATGGATGCTCTCGGATAGCTTCATCGCCAAAACTTGGCGGAAATTTGCAGTTCTGCGCCAAATTATGGAGTGCAGTAATAAAATCTTCTACTGCTTCATCTTCCTCTTGCATTCACATATTGATTTATAACGATCATAGATTATATTACGGGTTGGAATAAAATAGCTTTCAAATTGAAAGTTCTAAATATTTCTTCGGATTGTGATCCCATCAAATATAAAAGAGAATTCACCTGTTCTGCTTCAGGCTTGCTAATCAATCCAGATGCAGTTCTGAATCTTTCAAATCTTGCGATCCATTTACTCCAATCTTCACTTCGCCGGAATCTGGTAAGCAGGCGTCGCCATTTTGAATTTCGCCACTTAAGAAATTCTTTATCCTTTTCCGCGCTGCAAGACTCGTTTTAATGAGAATTTAACCTTGCATGAGCTTTTTCATAGCTGCCACATTGTTTTATGATTGCTTATGCTTCAGATAAATACAGATGCGAGGTTAAACTTAAGGTGAACTTATTTACATGATGAGAACACAACTATACCGTTAGCGGCCATTAATATTAATAATGCCATCCTAGGAATACAAACTTTATATACAATATATACATGATACTACAAAACAAACACGGTCTTTGCAGTACATTTCATCCTTAAAAAAACATGTGCACATGCTAAAACAAAAACCTTGATATGTTCTGCAGAACAATCAAAGCGAGGTGCTCTTTATGCCATGTGTTATCTCTTCACGTTCCGTGCAACGCAGCCTCCAGAGATTGGAGCAATGGCAAAAATAACTCCTTCATCGCCATGGCTTACGAGAAAGCACACCTTCGTCGGGGCTGACATCACTGATCCGAAACGGGCACGTTGAAAGCTGACTTCAAGAGTCATCGACAAAATTGCAAATTCTGAATGTATCCCTTGGTTTTAAATAATTAATTTTAATATAATGTTGTCATTAATGAGTAATAAAGATTCTACTGGTTAATTAGTATTTTTATATCTATTTTGCATTTTCCTGTGCTCTGTCAAATTTGAACAAACAGCCTGCAAATAATTTCCAACGGTTTGAGGTCATGTCGCAGAACACTGGATATAATTCTGCTCCTGGGACACAGAGTATACAATCGGACACAATTAACCCTCAGAGCGGCGCAAATGTCTTATTCGTTTTTCATGTTCAGTTCACAAGCAGATAGCTAGTATTTATATATGTATATTTTCTTAAACAATCCTGGCTAAAGTATTCTTAAGATTTCGGAGACATAATTAAATGCAAAAAAGATAGATTCATTTACTTTAAAAGCTAAGTTTTTCTAACCTGACAGCTAAAAGTTCAAAATAATTGGCACTCAGAGGATTAAAGAATGAGAAGAATTTTAATGAGAATGCTTTCAAACTTTTAGAAATCCCAAAATGTGAAATTTGTCAAGTCCATCCTCTCATTTCCTTCGAACCCATTTTTAATTCCCATGTATTGGACTTTCATTTTGAAGCCTTGTTATTCAGCATTCTTCTTCAATTCCAATATTTTACAACGCAACAGCACCATCTTTCCTAGAAGTGCAGCAGACTCCCAAATATCCAACGTAACATGGCAGAAGATTTGGCCCAAATAAAAAAAAAGCTTGATAGGCCACATAAAAGTTCATTTCCAATCCATCTTATATCATTAATTTTAAAAAAAAAAAATCTAAAATGACCTTTTTAAACCAAAACCTGCTCTTATTGATATTTGTTGATCTCCAGCGCAGGCTAGTACTTATGAATGTTAGTTATGTAATGCACTATATGTTTTAGAAACTACAGAAAAAGAAAGTGCAAGAATAAAATATTATACTCATTTTTTTAAAGATAAAATTTTATGAAGTGTAATTGAGTAGCAGGAACATAAAATCATGCATGATTTACAGTATCAATAAGTACATTTTCAAAACAAACAAAACATTAAAGCAAAATGCAGACTTAGTTCTTAAAAAAATGTAAACCTATTTTACTGTGCACTGAAACAATGTGAAAAAATAGGCACAAAGATGAAAGTAAAAAATCTTACTCTTCCATCTTAGGTCTACTTTTGACAAGCCTCGACCATGCTTTGGGCCTATGAATGCCAATTTTTGAATTTAATTTGTGTTATGCTCATGATGTGCAAGACAATTACAGCAGACACTTGCTTAAAATGCCTTCGCAAAATAAGTTATTCCTCATTCTATTAAGGAATTATTTTTTGGTACTTTTCCATTAGCTGGGCGCAAATGTCGCCAATTGCGAACCAAATGCGAGCCAAGTCGCCAAAGCAAAGCGATTTTCCGTTAGCTGGGCGCAAATGTCGCCAATTGTGAACCAAACGAGAGCCAAGTCGGCAAGAGAATGGCTGCAAGAAATTTGGCGGAATTCTACACTATTTGGCGATTTTTCGCTTGCGCCCGGCTAACGGAAAAATACCCATTTTTTAAGTAGGTCGGATAGACGAGTCTACTGTAGCACTGCGTAATGATCAGTAAAAGCCAAAAGTTTTTTTTTATTTATGAAGGCTTATTTTAATATAGCCAGATGGCTGATAATTTTAATCAATCTTATTAGTGTTTTGATGTGCACATTTTTCCTCTTTCTTTTGAAAATATGCTTTTTGATGTACAGATTTCCTTTGTCTGGGAAATTTCAGGCTAAGAGAAGCTATGTTTGGCATAATGCTAGCTTCTTACAGAAAAAATTCCCAATTATTATTTTGAATCCATTTCGAATAGATCTTAGCCCTTGAAAAAATAGACTTGAATGGATTCCACGATTGTTTTTGGTTTTTTTCGATTATCTCCGGGTTTATTTATTTATTTTTGTTATTTTTTTTGTATGATCTTGATTTTCATTGTTTTCTGTGTTTTGTTTTGCTGCTGCAATTGTGCGCTACTTAAACATTGTATACATTTTATCTAATTTTTTTCTATAAATTTTATTGTTTATAAATAAAAATATTTTGTTGTTATTGTTTAAAGTTTAACTTAAGATTCTATTTTAAATTTATTCTAATTTTTCTAGTTCATTGTTTTTAAGCAGTAAGAGCCAACATGCAATGATAAGGTTCTGAAGCACATGGAATGTTACTTCCGAAATCTTTCAATTGAAGCATACCTGAGTGGATTGGGCAGTGCGGGAGGAGAGTAAGACACTGTCCTGGAGAAACCACTGTGGGGTCTCAGAGAATCTAACATATGGCCTGGTGGAGCATAATACCCCCTGGAAGAGAAAACACAGCAGTTTTTAAATGCCATCTCACTTACTTCAAACAGATTTTAACCCCCCAAGACAGGAAAACAGATTTTATCTCGTACCTTTCCAAGATTATAAAGAGCAAGAGAAAAATTTTCAATTTAAAAATAAAGATTACTATTAAGGAATGCACAAAATGACTCTCCAAAATGTTTAATATTGGAAACTACACTCCCTAGTAATTCTGTGAACCATTAAAAAAGAAGCAAACCAAGATCCGCTCTTCAGTGCAGTCTTTAAAGGTTTGCCCCCCCCCCTTTTTTTCAAATGCAAATTATTTATACAAGTCTCTGCTTTTACGAGTATTTATAAAATCACAATTAAATGTCTCCTTTTTTTCAGTATTAACAAAATTACAATTAAACATCTCATCATAACCAAAATGAAAATGAGTTGAAAGAGGACCAGATTTCAATAAATCAATAAAAATGACAAACATATTTCAAATCAGCGGTAAGCAGAAATGATATACATTTTAATTTAAAAATGGTCATATTTCACTTAAAACAGTTTGAGATTTTTTGAAAAACTATTAAAAATTTGATATTAAAAACATACTAAACTATATTACTTTTACATATATTGGATGACACTACTAAAATCAGTTCATACAAATCAGCATATTTTAATGCAAAAATAAACACGCATGATAATATAAATCTTTTACCACATAAAAAAAGTATATGTATAGTAAAAGATCTGCTTAAAAATGTGGGGAAAAAAATTGACCGAGTGGTTCACAGAGACTTGAATGCTTTCCAGGAAATCAATAAATTTATTGACATTTAAAATGTGCATAAAAAACTTTATATTTCTAAGACAAATTTATACGTGCATTAGAGGGCTTTTTCATGTTACAATTAAATAATATGACCAGTGTCTATTTAAAAACAGATTAATAAAGCTTTATATTCATCCTTTCTGAACCAATTTATAATTTGTTAGTAAAATTGAAAAAACATGACAACAACTTAGAAATATTTCCATGCCCCTTTTTTTTTTAAAAAATTTCTTGCACACTCTAGCAATCTACATGAGATTTTCTTCAACAACTTTCGTTAGTAAATCAGTGACAATCAAATCCGAGATATTATTAGCAAGCAAAAAGCCCTCTTAGACAGGCAGAAATCTTCTAGTCATTTATATTACCTGTTGTTAATTTCTTGACCTTCACTAATGGTTCTAGGCCGAGAAGGCATACTGTCGCACCGATCTCTTATGCCTCCATAAGATATTGCCTGCGGACTGACGACGGCAACCGGACGCCTCGTAGCTATGGGTCGAGAGTTTTCGCTGTTTGAAGCACTTCGAGGCCTCGCTAGTGGTCCCAAATCCTCATGTTCTCTGCAGGTTTTCATGGCACTTAAAAAAAAGAAAAGTCTCATAAGCATCAGAAAATTAAAATAGAAGGAAAATTTTTCTACCTACAAAAAGCAATAAGATAAAAACAAGTCCTTCATTCTTGAAAAAAATTAAATTTTCCTATTTTAATATCAGCACAAGAAACTTATGAAGTGTACCCAAAAAACAGAAATGTATTAGACACAATGTTAGCGGAAACAAGTCATGCAATTAGTCCTTCTCTCTCATCAGAGTATGCCAAAGTTTTCATGTTACACAACCAGAAGAATAATCGCAATTCTGAATTAAAACTTTAATTTGAGTTGCTTTGCTTTTTTTTTCTGCACTTGTATATCTTGGCTAGAAGTAACCAAAATACAGTCGAACGTCGCAAATCCGGAATCGTCGGGACTTCGGCAATTCCGGATTTGGAATAATTCCGGATCTTGGATCATTTCAATATTAAGAAGTGAATTTAACATAATAAAACACAGAATTCAATTTAAATTTTTTTAAACTTATTTATTACTTGTTTTCTTTGATTCATAAGTAAAATTAATATTATTTCTTATTAATTTTAACATTTTTACAAAATATTTCATTTAAAGTGAGTTGCTTCATTAATTTTGGTTTTTGATTCAGTAACTTTTATGTATCGCCGTTATGTCCGACTCCGAAATAAAGTCTCCTTGCTCAAGTCCTTTTATTGCGGTGTTCAACACTTCCACTAAGCTGTTAATTGGCATTTTATCTTCCACTTGTGTTTCTTCTTCGCTATCGGATACCGAAGTTTTGGAGTTCATCAACACTATACTGCATATTTCGGCATCAGCGAGCTGACACACTGTCTGAGTTTGATCGTAGCAATTGCGAATGCAGTGCTTAAAAGGCATCATATTCGGCGATTTCTTGTCCTCTTGACTTGTCGTAATCAATTAGTTCAAAATTTTTCTTCTTTTCAGATCTGAAATCGGTACCCACGTTTTCTTCTTCATCCTTATAGAATATGGTTGCCGGCCACATACATCAACTCACACAAGAGAAGTACTACATTCGCGAGGGCTAGTTCGGAATTAAAGACAACCGTGAATTTCTACAATATTCCATTCGTTCTGGGCAAGTTGCGCGCACATCTTATTTGTTAGCATTGCTTACATTCCAGACTAGTTCATTTTGAGTGCTAGAGAAGGGAAAGAGGAAGGCATTGTAACTCCGCAATTCGTTACAATAACCCCCCCCCCCCGCAATGCCGGGCTCGCGCATCGTTCGTTCTATAAGTGGTTAAATACTTTCCGTCCCCAGATGGTTACGACCGGTTTCTGCTGACTTTGGGCGCCGATTTGTTATATAAAAGTTAGGATATTTTCTTTTCTTGGGGGTGGGGTTATGGAATGAAAAAGGTCCGGATTTTGGACGTCCAGATTTGCAACGTTTGACTGTACTACATAAATTCCATGACAATAAATTACAACGAAAAAAATAAAGACAGAAAATCGAAATTTACACATCAATTTAAAAATAAATCTAAAGAATATTTCATAATATTAAATACATATATAACAGATATAATGTTAATATAATCAACACTTTAATTTTCACTGAAAATCAATTAAAAGTATTCCAAAGATCAAAGGCAACATTGTCATTGAACTTTCTGTTGCATATGGCCTTCGAATGACAGAAAGAGCCCGCAACTGACATTTTAATACAAAACTACAGCAATGTAGCATCTTGTTACACAGAAGCATGCCTTTGCTCACACTGTCCGTCTTGCCCATTTTCAGATTGCCTGCAATAACTTTCTCTTCTCAATATAAGTATGCTTTATATAAGCAATGCCTGGGTATGACATCAAATGCAATTGACTGGCAAGTTCATGCCACATTTTAATAAAAAAACTACATCAATGTAGCATCTTGTTACACAAAAGCATGCCTTTGCTCACACTCCCCGTCTTACCCATTTTCAGATTGCCTGCAATAACTTTTTCTTCTCAATATAAGTACACATTATACGAGGAATGCCTGGGTATGAAATCATCAAATGCAATTGACAGGCAAGTTCATGTTAGCATACGGTGCGCCTCTAATATTTTGGCCACTCAGTATAAATTCTTTTGTATGTTTTATAGTTTATCAGAAAAATACAGCAATAGTACATAAAAATGTACGTTAGTTGCATGAAATCACGTACAGAGAATAAGATATTTTTCTATTTTATATACTTGCATGAACACTCATGGATACAGAGGAGCCAAGGAGAGAATTGGTAAAAGGAAGAGATATAATAACAGTATACATTTGTGAATCCATAGGAAATTTACTATTAGACAGGGTTGAGATTGGCAAAAAAGCAAAAAGACTTAAATCACACGCGAGCAAAAAATTTGTACCATAATTTATACGCGAAAGAAGTAAAACATCAAAACATGCAACATGAAAATATTACACTATAATAATTAATAACTTAATTATTTATAATTCAGCACGTATAAATACAAAAAATAATATTATTATTAAATCATTCACATTAAAAGCTAACAAACAAGTTTAACACATCGTCAGGGGCATCTTCAAATACAAAATTAGACATTAAAACATATTTACCACATGTACATCACTGAGATGCAACATTCACCCACCAGAAGTCTGAGAAGAATTATATTTAATAGCCTTTTGATAAAAGTTAGCTCAAAAAATAAATAAAAATAAGGGCAAATAATTTCTTTTGCTTCGTGCAATTGTGTAAAGTGTATTAGCTCTTTATAAATTATAATAATGTATCATATACTGAATTCTGTTTCATTTCTTTTATTTTTTATACATTTTTGCAAAAATAACAGCACAGTGATTTTGCACCTTATAAAGTGAGAGGGGTTGAGAAATTGTACAGTTACAATGACAGATTCATTTAGCATTGCTATTTGAAACCCTTTGAAACATTTCCTTAATTGTTAAAGAAGTGGTTTTCTTCTGTTTTTTTAATTGTGTGGCTTTTGTTGGTAACAGATCTCCATTAACACGCTTCACCCCTTGTTTTGGAGGGCTCTTATCTTTGACAGATTTTTCTTCAATAAAGGATGTGTTTGCATCCTCTGCAAATTTATTTTCAGTAGAGGCTAAAGTTTTTGCACAGTTTTCAATAGTATCTGTTTAATTACTGGCATAGCTGTCGGGACTATGTTATCTTTAGAATGCCTAGGTAAATCATACGTTTTATTTTGAGAAGATTTTTTTATGTCTTATTCTCTGCTTTTTTGCTGCATTTGCACACAGCTTTTTAGCTGCCTCCTTTAACAAGAGTTTTTTTTTTAAATGTAGTTTATTTATTTGTTTTTGCTCCATTTTTTTTTTATTTCTTCATCTTGGTATGCCCTACAAGATGACCTTAACTTTTCAACTAATTTTTGTCAACATTTTCATGCAAAAAAATATTTTTTTTCCTTTATGCAAAATATACCACAAAGGTTTTGTTTTCTGCAAAAAGGTGGTTAGAAGATGAATCAGCTAGTTTCCTAGCCGGTGGAGTTAAACCACACTATTGAGCATATTTTCCCAGAATTTTCTTTCAAAAATGTAAGATAGGAAAGTTTCTTTTCTTTGTGTAAAAGCAGAATTTTCGGAAGAAAAAGCAAATTTTTGCAGGGAATAAAAAATCGGAAATCCGGAAAAAAAAAAAAAACACCAGAATTTTGAGAGAGAAAAAAAAATTTTTTTTTTTTTTTAAAGATGGAATTTCTCCAAAATAACAAAAAATGCGGAAGAATCTCATCCCTGTATTAGAAACTATAGTTCTGAAAATCTATACTACAGCAAGATGCAATATAGCAGGTTTACTGATAACAGAATGAATAATTCATAGCGTTAAACTGTTTGCTATGGAAAAATCATTAATGCAAAAGAAATATCTTTACTTTCTGGCAAAACAATTTAGGATCAGTGGAACTGCTGAAACAAAAGTGAAACAGCAGAAAATTTTTTTCTTTATCTTGCGATTAAAATGACATAAGAACTCCAAAGTCCAATAATACGAATCAATTTTGGGAGAAAAAAGGGAAAAATGTTGAAATAAGTGGTCAGTGGCCTTGGCATGTACTTCCCCAACCAAAGGAAGTAACTTTTAGCGGCTAAAATAGGGTGCAAGCATATTGCATAGCTCATATGCAATTTTAGCACACATGTATGCGTTATAATGAGCCTTCACTAGACAATTTAATTTGGAGTATCTTTTTTATGTATATCTTACAGCATTTACATATTTCTGCAGCCTATGCTTGTTAAACTCAACATCAAAAATTAAAGTATTTTCCAAGTCTTGCATCTTTTTTTTTTACTTAATTTCCAAGCTTTATCCGATCATATAAATTTTTGTTCATCTGAACTGGTCCAAACCCCATTTAATAAGGATAATTATTCCACTGCAAGTTTTTGGGAATAGAATAATTACAAAAACAAATGTTACAGCATTGTGTCTCATGTTGAAAACTGTTTAAAATCGGGGAAATATACCGAAAAAGTAAAAGTCAAGACGCAAAAAAATGTAAATTTGCAGAAGTTCATTAATTAAACATATTGGTTCAACTTCATATTAAGTTTTATGTAATCAAATGGCAAGACAGATATACACGAGAAGACTTAAAAAACTTGGAACAACTGGCCCATTAGAAGTTATTAGTGACATAAACACACATGCACTCACTTCAATGTGACTTCGTGCATATTTTGAGCTATGACTACATCTTCCGTTTCCAACCAAAGTTCGCCAGCTCCAGTGACTGAAGATCGACCAAGCTCGATAACAAAGTAATTGTTGGTATGTCCACATCTTCTAATGCTCATAAGCTGCAAGAAAATACACGACATTAACTTCTCTCTGAATATACAGGTTGTCCAAATTTATTGTGGTCCAATAGCTAATTTCTAAACCGTTAGGGATCGACATACAGTTCTACTCAGCAAAATGTTTTAAATAAAAGGAAGAAGTGATATTTAGAAAAATATTCTTAACACACTAACATTTTGAACAAACAAGAGTCCTACTCTTCTGCGACTAAAACTGACCGAGCTATGGAGTTTTGAATTTAATGATTTTTAACCAATCAGCAGCCTCTTCTAGCAAGTGCTGTGCTTTGCTGGGTGAATCGTCTTCAAGTCAGCTATTGAAATGGTGTAAAGTGGTCTAAGACAGTGATACTCAAAGCTCCATAAGCCAGTCAGTTTTAGTCGCAGAAGAATGGGAGTTTTTCTGTTTAAAATGTTAGTATGTGAAGAATATTTTACTAAAATATGATTGGTAGGACCAGGGGACTGTGCGAAAAGTTAGATTTCGTAAATTTTGCAAGAATATATTTATCCACTCAAAAACATATTATAATTGTGTCGTGTAGCTGCAAAAGTGGCTATCTCCACATTTCAAAAAGACGTTTTTCAACGATTATAAGTACATTTGACCCTCTTAAAACCATCATAAACTGCAAACTAGAACACATTTTTGAAACGCTTCGAATGCCATGCAGTTTATATTTTAAATCTCATTTCGACTCAGATTTGGAGACGGCCACTTTTGTAGCTACACGACACAATTCTTGCCTTCATTTAAAGCATTTTCCCCAATTGGAACTATTTGTCTATCTCTAACAGTTTAAAAATTAGCTATTGGACCGTATAATCACAATTTACAGTGAATTTTTCAAAAACCATCAAAATGATACGCAGATAACTGGGTACAAAACGAACTTACTGGAAATTCCAGCGTTTCCGGCTTATCCGTTTGGTCCACCTTAATCAAAGCTAAAGCACTTGGAGTCAAACATAGCCTGTAGAGACCTTTCATGTTTCTTGAGGAAGCGAGAGATTTATCACCAACGGTCACTTGCCACACGTGTTCTGGGAAGCCAAAGGAATGCATTCATTAGATAATTATTTAGATAGCATCACTGGCATTGTTTGCCAATCAGCCCACAGGAAGGCAAAAATGTCGAAATAAATCATTTCTTATATTTCCTAATCTCAAATAAAAACCAAGTATTAAACTCGATTTCTAAGAGTCGTTTACGATCGTACTATTCGTGGAGTATCTGCCTAGTTTTGCCATTATTGATGACGATGGATTGAATTTACATTTGTTGCATTTTATCAACCTGAACATAATTTTTTGTTCCATACAATGAACTAAGTTTCAGAAATATTTACTTCAAATCAAATCTAATCAATACTTTGAAACTGTGAAATACTAAAATTTAAAAGTAATTATGTTCTCAGATAGCTCAAAACAGTGACAAATCAATTTATGTCTAAAAAATATTCATTAGAAAATAAAATTTTTCAATTTATAACAGTAGAAAAGAGAATTTGGTTTCTGGTTTATTATATGTTGCATGCTTAACAACAATACAGAGAAGGCTGTTTACAGCACTAGATACTGTGAAATGCATCTTTGCCTGCACATCTAATCGAAAGTATACCATTTTAATTTTGCAAAAATTATAAAAGGATCTTTTTTTAAGCTACAAAATTCATGAGTATTATGGTTTATGAAATGCAAACAAATTGCTGTACACTTAAGATGTTAGTTATTGCAATTAACACCAAGAGAATAATTTTGGTACAATATACAGATGTTACTGTTTTCTAAATGAGTGATGTTTACAAATTAATCTATATTTGCACAAATCACACCTCCACAAAAAATGCTTACATACGCATTTCAATAAAGTGTATTTATGATTATTCCAAAAATGCAAGGCAAGATAAACGAATCGTTCCACGAGCAGTTTCTTAGGATGAAAATGTTTGTTCAAAACTACCGCATGCACTACACGGATAAACACAAAATATCATCTATCAAAATGCATATAAATATATGAAAACTAGATGATGAAGAGGAAATATATAAATTAGCACTTCATAAAATCACATACACAGTCCAGTCACATTAATGTGACCACCACCTACTTTCGACGTCAACGTGAAATAGCCAATCACAGAAGGCAGGTGGCAGCACAGTGCAGTGGAGTGTATATAAAGGAAGTCCTAGGGCATCGGAAAGCATTTCAATCGTTGGCGTAATGCAGAAACGTAGCGATTTATCCGACGTTCAATAGGGCATGATTATTGGCTTTCGGGCCAAGGGTGGAAGCATTTCGGAAACGACTAATTTTGTGAACTGTTTGCATGCCGCCGTAGTAAAAGTATACTGTGCATGGCAATATGGCACTATCCAAAATCAGCGGCGTGGCACATGTGGAGCACCACGGGCTATAGATGACAGAGGCGAACAAAGGCTACGGAGATGCGTTCGGGCGAATAGACGTGCAACTGTTGAGCAACTGACCGCCCAGAAGAACCAAGGGGCTACCAAGAGTGTATCCTCAACAACGGTTCAGCGAACGTTGCTGCGTATGGGCCTAAGCAGCAGATGCCTGGTTAATGCACCTATGCTGACTGCTGTTCATCGGCGATGAAGGCTGGAATTTGCACGCCAGTACCGCAACTGGACGTCCACAGAGTGGTGACAGGTGGCTTTTTCCGACGAATCACGTTCAGCATACTCACCGGATTTAAACCCAATCGAGAATCTGTGGGACCACCTCGATCGGGTTGTTCACGCCATGGATCTTCAACCGCAAAATCTAGTGCAGCTGGCCACAGCACTGGGTTGGCATGGCTCAACATCCCAGTGAACACCTTCAGAAACCTAATTGACTCTCTTCCTGCACGTCTCGCAGTGGTCTGCTCTGCCAAAGGTGGTTATTCTGGCTTTTGACAGGTGGTCACATTAATGTGACTGGACTGCGTATAATGTTTTCAGTCTCTTAAACCATTAACGTCCAGCATCCTCATTCGAGGACGGCAACTTCTTCACCTTCGTGGCTGCTATTGATCACATTCCATTCGATCATTTTTTTTTTCTTTGTCTAGCAAGCCAATAGGTTTTCCTCCTAAACAATTTTCAACTGCATATACCAACAGTTAGCCAGATAATGAAGGCAAAGGGTCATCATTTTGTATGTTTTTTTCTTTTATATATTTGAGGCAATTCAAGGAATTAAAAATTAATCATTATTTTTCGATATTTTACTCCATTTTAAGAATTTATTAAATAAGATTCTTAATTTAATCTTGCTGCAGTTTAATATGTATCGATAAAAGTTTTTTAAATGACTTTCTAATGGTTTTACAATAATTTTTTCTAAAATAAAAACAAAAAAATCTCAATTTCATTTACTTCACAATTATCCTAATCTTAGTGTTTCTAACATAATTCAACAGATTTATTATTTAGGGCTTTAAAAAAGACAAATTGATCGCAACACATAAATAAAAATAAATTATCTGGTAAAAGTGAAAGTTGCATTAAATTTAAAAAAAAAATCTTTTAACTGTGACCACTTCGGTATTTACACTAGCAGCTGCCTAACTTCTTGCACTGGTGACTTGACAACCTTTAGCGATGAGAACACACCAACTGATAGATATCAACCAATTTTCCTATACAAAATCTTAATCAGAATATTTAATAATCTTGTGCAAATGATAATAAAAACATTTAAGTAAGACTTTTAAAGAGAGAACCGAGATTTATTTTATTTCTTCTCACACCTATAAACATTTTTTTTTTTTTTTGCATTATCAGATATATCCATGCAGCTATTTTTACTAGTAATTAATGTACAGTCGGACCTCTATTTAACGAACCTCTATTTTGCGAACTTTTCATTGGAACCAAGAACATTTTGCGAATTGCTTCATAAAATAACCTCCAAATAGCGAAGTGCATTCTCTATTTGACGAACTTTTTATTGTGATCCAATATTTTTTTTTCTCCCTGTTTCTCAAAATATTTCTGAACATTTCAAACTTATTCTTTCCTTTAACACATTTTGTGGTGATCAGTGACCTTGAACTGTGTTTACCAGTCTCCTAACTCATCGAGAGCAGTAAAATCGCAGTCATTCTTTTCATTTCATCCAGGAGGTGCAACCTTTACCCCCCCCCCCCCACACTGTCCACTTCACTAGAAAAACTTTCAATATCCCCCTTTCACCCTCAATGGAGCTGTCCCGTGTCCTCGAATTTTATCAGTAATTAAATTTAAGGATGCATGTGGTAATGTATGCTTAAAATTACTTGTTGAAATAAATGCGATGACGTCATTAAAATTCATTAATTTTAATATAAAATTATTTTTTTAAATTGAAAATACTGCGTATTTCCAGACAATGTTTTGTTTTATTGTGGTTTTCCTCGCTGATTTCTTTTTGATGGGTAAGATATATAAATCAAATAGATATAAATTTACAAAATAAAGGAGTGATTAATTACTTTTTTCAATAATAATATTTAGTGTTTATGAGTTTAAAATCTTTTTTGTGTAGTTTAAAGCATTTTAAAGGGTGAATCTCTATTTAACAAATTTTCCATATAACGAACTTTTTTGCGGGATTTAGCGATTTTGTTAAATAGAGGTCCGACTGTATATTGTACATGAAGAGTAGGTTTTAGAACAACTAGTTCCAAGAAAGGGCAGTATATCTTCATTTATACAAGAACTATCCATAGATCATTACAATGAAGAAAGACAAAATAATTAGACAAAACAAGACTGAAATCAGAAGAATGAGTAAGAATTCTTTAAAAAAGAATGCATGAATAACCGGTACAGCTTCAATAAACAGTATCACTGGCGAGATTTTGCAATATTGGCGATTTTTTGGTTAAGTTAAGTTTAATTCTCATTTTTTGGAATTAAAAAAAACCCCTAGATTCCAAACATTCAATCAAAAAGCGAAGCAACAAGGTTCCCACTTTGCTGAAAGCGAAGCCACTGATGTTTTTTTAAGTTTAAAAAATTTCTCGGAATGTGCAATAGAACACTAAAATGTTCAACAAAACAGTCACCATGTTTGTTTAGGCAACACAACCAACGCCATGTTCGTTTACGCAATAAAATAAGTCGCCAAAATAACAAAATATCGCCAGTGATGCCATATATCGAAGCTGTTCCGAATAAACTAGTGGTCTAAAAATTAATAAATTTATTGAAATCAGAACACATTGATGAATATTTTAATAACCTTATATAGAAGAATGGCTTAGATAGAATATTACTTAGATCAGTAATTTATTTAGCCATATAAAAATTCAATTAATAAAAAATAAGGACGAAATCTGGAAGTTGGAGCACACTCCCAAAACAGCATCAAGTTGTTAGAGCAAAAAGATTGCTTTCAACTCTAAGCAGTGAATTTTTAACCTTGATCGCTCGATCTCATGTATGCATTAGCTTTGTCGATTTGATACCGTTTTGAGAGTGTGCACCAACTTCCAGATTTCAAACACACAATAATTGAAACAAAGTGACTGCCATGGTACAATATACCAAAATGGTTTTCAGTTAGAAATACACACGAGAACACAATACTGCCACGAAACTTGAAATTTTTTTTTTTTCAGTGATAACTTGCAAAATATGGCATTAGATTTAACATAGTTAAGTCCTAATAGCCGTTGAAAGTTTCTCAAACTTGGTAACTGGAAAATGTTCTCAAGTCTATTCAATTTTTCTACAGCAATGTTTGATATTATGGCACTTTTCTATTAGCAGGGAATGAGGGTGACAACGACGGGCTCCTTGCTAACAGAAAAGTACAGATATTCATTTCTGAAAGCTAATTTTATACATTAAAAAAAAAAACCAAACATACAAAAGGATAATTTTACTTACAGTTTAAAATATTAATATAAAAATTATAGAAAAAGTAGCTAGAATTCAGAAGTCCATAATTGTACATAGCTACTTTTATAAGGTTAACACAATTTTATTCACAGCTAAAATACAACACTTAGGTCAATTTAAATGACAATCAGAAAGAAAAATAAATCAAGCAGGAAGTTATCATCAGGTGTTCTACTTTAAAAGTAGACAATAGAATTATGAATTGAAATGGATAAAAATTTTGATCCACATGAATAGAAATGCATGAATCCTTAAAAAGAGCAAGAGTTTTCGGTACTTTTCCATTAGCCAGGCACCAATTATGAACAGCCAAGTCGCCAAGAGCGAAGCGATTTTCCGTTAGCCGGGCGCAAATGTCGCCAATTGTGAACCAAACGCGAGCCAAGCGAAGCAATTTTCCGTTAGCCGAGCGCAAATGTCACCAATTGTGAACCAAACACGAGCCAAGTCGCCAAGAGAATGGTTGTAAGAAATTTGGCGGAATTCTACATTTGCCGATTTTTCGCTTGCGCCCGGCTAATGGAAAAGTACCGAGTTTTCATATGTATTAAAAGAGCTCTTCAAAAATACGAGTATACATACCAAATTTAGGCTTTAGTTTTGCCCCACCATTCATGCACGGTCCATCTAGTTGCAATTCCAACATGGCATTCAACCAGTCTTCTTGCAATTGCTCATTTTCAGCAACCACAGAGAAACAGTCATCTTTTGTATACAATGCTATAGCAAATTTGTGCTTGGCATCCACTTTACGGTTAATATTAAAACAAGTCTTTATAGGAATACTTCTTTTGGCTGTGCTGCCAGCTTTAAACTTCTTTTCATTATCATAATATTCTAGTCTAGCAGGTCCACTCTCAGATTCAGTTCTAAGAACAAAGTACTTCTTTTTCATAGTCTGAAAAGAATAGTTAGCATTAACATTTTTTTTGAATAACAAATACACAGAATTTATAGAATATATGTGATAAATACCATTTATCCAAGCACTAAAATAAATACTTTTAAATGTTGCTTATTTCGTAATAATAAACATATTTCTACTTTATTTTAAATACACAAGCACTTCTATTTGAACTTAACGAGTCGCACAAGCCTTTGGGCCCCCCCCCCCCCACACACACACACCTCCCAAAATTTAATTACAGTACTTTTAACTGTATCACATTGATTTGGCTCTGTGAATAATAATATCCAGAACCCAACCAAAAGTTACATTTCTAAGCAAAATTATTCCAAGAACTTAAAACTTGTGGATGCACTTCCCACGATCTTTTTCTGCTTTGGACACCTCACTGATAAACTTTGTGAGCTTTTCATATAAAAACAGTTACAGTTACGGATTGAATAACTTAATTTCATCGGTAAAACTGTAGTTTAGGGTGCAGTTTTCTTTTATGCCATCTTCAAAGTGGCACAAGCTTTGCTAGGAGAGGGAGATGGAACCTAGCAACTTTGCTTGCTCACTGAAATCGTAAAGCATCATAATAATTAATTTCAATGTGATGAGACCAATTAAAACGAGGCCCAAGAAGCAGCAATGTGCAAGAGACCAATAAAAAGAAGTCTGTGCACTCAAAATATATGTTTTCTCTATGTTGAGCCATCTATCTCTTGGCGACAAACAGCTGGTGACGCAAAGTGGTGGAAAGCAAGACTACACATTCTACTACAGTTTAACCAATTCATCATTTCAAATAACATGCTTAGTCTTCTAAATACACCAATTCTAGATCAAAATAACCCTTAATAGATGTCTATACTACACAACTGAAGCTTCTGTTACATATATACCAGGCATGGGAACCTTTTAGCAATGAAAGGAGTCATTAAATTTTGGCAGTTGGGCAAAAGATCGTATGGGCAGAATCTTAGGTTAACCTGGAGTTTATGGAGCCCGCCTACGTCGTTCCTCTTACTATCGCCAAATCTTTGCAGCCAAGAACGGCGATGAGAGAACATTTGTTTTGGTTGAGTCTAGATGTTTTTAACGAGTGACAAGCGCGCATGCGCACAAATTGATCCTTTCATCGGTGTTTTGCTTATCAACCTATTTTGCACCAAGTTTCGATTGGACTGTTTTGTTCAACTCTTCGATGCAATTGGTCGATAAATTCGAATAAAACTTTGTTTGGAATTCTTCGGATGGAATCGGTTCAGTACCGTGTATGTTATTCTGTGTGTTTCGTTTCTCAATGAATAAGTGAAGCTACGGTTATTCTGCTACGCTGAAAGCGAACCCGCTGATGTTTTTTTAAGTTAAAAAATTTGACCGGTACATGCTTGAAATGCAGCAGGCATTGTATGCGGAAATTCTCGTTTTCGGAATTTTTTAAAAAACGTGGATTCCTAACATTCAATGAAAAAGTGGAGCTACTAGTTTCCTGCTATGCTGAAAGCGAAGCCGCTGATGTTTTTTTTTAAGTTAAAAAAATTGCCCGGTACACACTTGAAATGCTGCAGGCATTGCATGCTCAATCTCTCGTTTTCAGGTGATGCATGCACAAGAGAGCAATAAAAAGCATACTACATATGCAAAACAGTATTTGGCGACGGCACATGAAATTGCGCCAAGAAGAATTGGAGAGAAGCAGGCTGGCACCGTAAACTCAGGTTTACCGATTCTTGAAGGTTATTGTTCTGCATTTATTATTATATTACAGACAAGTATATTATTTCAATAAAAATTGTAAATAACTGCCAAGGCTGCATAAGGAATTCAAAACGGCTGCATGTGGCCTTAAGAGGCTGCAGGTTCCCCAACCTTGACATATACCAACTGATATAAATATTTTTTTCGACAAATACTTATAATTTTACAGAGGAAAAAAAAATTAAAACATCTCAAAATTTTATTTTTAAATACTATTAGAAGCATAAAAAAGTAATCATTAAAAAAGACGAAATCAAATATATAATATCTAAAGAAATAAATAATAGGAAATCACTGAAAATTCCAAGTAATAAATTTTTAATTTTGAGCAAATATTTTATTTATATCTGTAAGCTGGAGGAAAAGAGCACCATGTCACAAAAGTGAAATCTTACAGGAGAGCAGTTTAAAGGCTCTTTTACCTCTAAATAAAATGCGACATGATGCCCTTTATAAAAAGAATACCTTCGTTTACTTAATGAAATAGGTTCTAATACCCTATAGTTATGTATGTAAACATACAACAACAATGTAAACAGATAGGTTTATTCCATTTGAAAAAAAAAAAAAAAAAAAAATGGGCATTGAGCCCTTTACCTCCATATAAATATACTATGAAAAAATGAGCCAAATGCATGCAACAATAAATGAGCATCATCAATGATAGATAACTTACAGAAAAATATGAAATGCATAAGCTACCACACAGGGAGTAATTTTTTTTACCAATGCTTTACTTTTAAACATTTGAAACTAAAATATGGCAAAACAAAAGTGTACGGCACATCCCTCACCAAACATCCGCCATGGGTTACCACATTTTAGCAATTTATCGCCAAAGAAATTCAAGTTTGGTGCTGCACCGTATACTTTGGTTGGGCCCAAAATACTTTAATAAAATCAGATTTAAAACATTTTGAACTGAATATGACAAAGAATTAATTAATTAATCAGTTTAATCTTGATCTTAATAGTGTAGCATCGAGGAATTGAGTGGTCAAAAGGTAAGGAATCAATTTATTTAACAGCAAGCAAAATGCTCTACACATAAATTTTTTAATTAAAAAAAGCACTGTAAAAGAAACTTAGAAAAAAATTATTCTTTACTTTCAACTTTCTTAAAATTCCTGCCTTCCTCACGTCCCGAGGAAGAATGGTTCCCGACAAGCTCGACATGCTGTTCCGGTCTTCCCTTTTGTCCGACATTCTTCTGGTATGTTTCAGAAGAAACTCAAAATGTAGAACCATAAAATTCAAAATAACTACATAGTATATGTTACCTGCAAAAAGATTTTTAAAATTTCTTTTTAATGATGAAATAACAAAAATGTACAATGCATTGTTTTTGATAAATAGATTTAAATCTCAAAAGACTTGCTATATTTTACTGAACACTGAAATGAAAGTCAAATAACTCCGTCTACAAATTTGTTAAGCGATAATCATTTTACATGAAATAATCCTAAAATTATATATATATTTAGTGAAATGGAATGCAAAACACATAGAATATTTTATTTCATTTCTACACAATAACTTAATGTTAAAATCAGCAAGATTTAATAAATACATCCCAGAAAAACAAATGAGCAAAAATATAGCAAATGCAAAAATACAAATACGATACAAAATACACTGAACAAAATACAAGAATACAATACAAAACACACTGCAAATTTTTTCAAATGACTTTTATTTAACTGGAAAGAATTTAATCCCAGTATTATCATAACAGGAACAGTTCCAGCTTCATTAGAAATTAATGATAATCTCATCACTAGGAAAATCTAAAGAGCTAAATAAAACACGAAATCTAAATACCTATAACAGATATTTGTAACCAAAACAAGCAAAAATAGTGTTTAGTGTTTTGTAAAGAGATTTCACTGACGATTTAACAATTACTGATATATATTTATCTACGATTCCCTACAGCAGTATTTCTATCCAATTTAATAAATTTGTGAACTTTTTTTCGAAGTCCAAATGTGCTGGCCGCGAAAGATAAACAACACACTGAACATCCTAAATAACAATCACGTCATGTGCGTAAACGACCTCGTCATGAATATCTGTTTACCAGGAAATGTAGAATGCGTCGATGGCATAAACAGACAATTTATACTATCCAACGAAAGGAAGAGCTTTACACACCACAAAGATATTGATACATTATGAAAACATCATAAATGTTAAAAATTGATTATACAATCTAAATTACTAACCAAATCAAGAGATGCAATGAGGGGTGGGACAACTTATAATACGTACTGCGACAATGCGTTTTTCAGATGTTACCAAGTACTTTCCACACTGCTTTATTTTGATAGCCTTTATATCCATAAAAACACTGTCTATCTCAAAAATAGTACTCAATCAACACAATTCCAAAGAGAACTAAGGAAAAATATGCTGACATCCTTTTTTTAATTTGCAACACTGATCTACTTCAACAAAATAAATGTTGTTTACCACGTCAATTTACAGCTATAAACGGCAGATGGCGATGGTGCAGGATTGAAATTTGAATAAGCAAAAGAGCATATTGCGTAATATGTCTCATTAAACGCGATTCCAAAAAAATGAAAATCACGCTTTTGTTAAATATCCAAATAATAGCTAAAGGGAAACTAAACTAATACAGTGTTGATAATAAACAAAACTAAAAACAGCTTTTAAATATGATCTTCATTTCTTGTACTCGAAAGAAGTTTCAGACATTTCTTTTTTTTTTCACTTATTGACCTGAAGTAAAGAACAATAAGAATTTATTGAATTCACATGTTTTAAATTGCAATTTTTTCCAGCCAACTAAACTTTTTTTAACCAAATATATAGCGATATGAGCTGCTTTTAATGATATGCATCACGAGCATATTTAGGACGAGATATATTTACTTTTACACGATTGGCAGTAACTGTGAGTTGACGACCGTAACCTTTGTTGTCTTTTGCACCGAGAAGTATCGGTAAAAAATTATTATTTGATTAAAATTAAAAATTCGCAAAAATGTCGGCAAGTAAGACAATTCTTACACTAGTAAGTGATATTTATATTACTGATTGTTGAAGTTCAGGATATTTCTGTATTTTAAACGAAATTAGTCTATTTTAAAACACTCGTGTAAATTTCAAATTTAAAGATGAATTTTCTCGACTTAGTAACAACTTTCTATTGGAAATAATAAAATGCGGAGCGTTTATTTTATGCACGTTAAATTATTTGATACATGCAATACTGATAAAAGAAATCGGTGTGATGTACACCTTATTTTTAACAAATGTGGGACGTAGCATTTTCGCTTTTATAATTAATGATATGCTTTTTTAAACTGTCAATTTGTGATAGAAAAACAGGGAAAAACTCTATGGATTCAACCGTATGCCAAATTTCGGTATTTTAATATAGAAAATACAAATTTTCAGGTAAATTTTTTAATATGTTTAATTCACTGGTGGCTCTTCAGCGCAGAAATAAACAGTGTTACTTAAGAGAATTAATTGAAAGCTTATGAATTGATTGCAGCTTAACTTCTATGTAGCTCAAAATTTATAGTTTCAAAGCCAGATAAAAGTTTCTTGCATTTTGAATATTAAATAACCAGCATATGGTAAAATTCCCTTCTATTTCTGTCAACTGCAATTAAACAAATTAAGTGACTGCATTAAAACAAATGGTTTTTCGGTAAACCTGGAGTTTACGGTGCCGGCCTGCTTCTCGCCAATTCTTCTTGGTGCAATTTCATGTGTCGTTGCCAAATACTGTTTTGGATGTGCAGTGTGCTTTTTATTGCTCTCTTGCGCATGCGTCACCTGAAAACAAGAGATGGAGCACGCAATGCCTGTGGCATTTCAAGTGTGTACTGGGCAAATTTTTTAACTTAAAAAAACATCAGCGGCTTCGCTTTCAGCATAGCAGGAAACTAGTAGCTCTGCTTTTCATTGAATATTAAGAATCCACATTTTTTAAAAAATTCCGAAAACGAGAATTTCTGCACGCAATGCCTGCAGCATTTCAAGCATGTACCTGGCAAATTTTTTAACTTAAAAAAAACATCAGCAACTTCGCTTTGAGCATAGCAGAATAATCGTAGCGTCACTTATTCACAGAGAAACGAAACACGCAGAATAACATACACGGTACTGAATCGATATTCCATCCGAAGAATTCAAAACAATGTTTTATTCAAATTCGAATTTTTTGACCAATTGCATTGAAGAGTTGAAGAAAACAGTCCAATCGAAACGTGGCGCTATATAGCCTGATAAGTAAAACACCGATGAAAGGATCAATTTGTGCGTTTGTCACTCGTTAAAAACATCTAGACACAACCACAACAAATGTTCTCTCATCGCCGTTCTTGGCGGTGAAGACTTGGCGATCCTAAGAGGAACGAAGTAGGCAGGCACCGTAAACTCCATGTTAATTGGTTTTTCTTCATGGCAGTGTAAAAGCAAGCAAAAGCCGAAAACTAACGAAAAACAAGTCGAGAACAAGGTAAAGATTACTAGTTAGTTAAGTGCCTAACTGGAGCTGTGAAAATTCCAGCTTGGACTCTGCTAAGCTCAAAGTGAGGAAATATCGCTTTTCACCTTGAGACATATCATTTACTTTTGCATAGTGAATGATTTTCAGTGAGCAGCCTCGTCTATGTCTGCTTGTTGATTCATTTTCTGTCTTTGTTGTTGTTGTTTTCCATCGAGCTCTGAGTGTGGAACAAGTAAGCAAATAATGATTATAAAAATGAATAAATAATGATTAAGTTTTGAGGGTGCTACAGCTCAAATGGATGATCCACCTTTGGTTTAATTTACAAAACAGGACAATTAAATTATAGTCAGCAGAATTTTAATCGGTAAACCTGGAGTTTAAGGTGCGTACTATTTTCTCGCCAATTTTATTTGCCATCACCAAACACTGTTTAAGATGCACAGTGAGTTTTTTTATACGTCTCCTGTGCATTCGATGCTTACGGCATCTCAAAACGAGAGATTGAGCACCTGGCAAATTTTTTTAACTTAAAAAAACATCACCCCTCGCAGCTTCGCTTTTTCATTGAGAAACGAAACACACGTGGAAAGCACGAACACAGGA
Organism: Araneus ventricosus; assembly: GCA_013235015.1. Taxonomy (NCBI): domain Eukaryota; kingdom Metazoa; phylum Arthropoda; class Arachnida; order Araneae; family Araneidae; genus Araneus; species Araneus ventricosus. The sequence goes on from BGPR01003240.1 coordinate 54,360, forward strand.
AATACACAACGTCTGATGACGATGAAAGTAGCAAGGGAAGTCTTTTTTTTTGATATTTGGAAGCCATAATCAGCAACACAGAGAAAAAGAATCAGCAAATTAAATGAATGAAAATCTTCAGAACAGAAGCGAACGGTTATTGAAAAAAATAGTTTGATAAATTATCAAGAATTCCAAATGAAGTATTATTCAAATTTGTAAGCCAACCAATCAAAGAGTGGACCAATGTGTGGAGAAGACCAATGGAAATGAGGCGAACTTAAGGGTATTCACTGCAGACCGGTACTGGTTCTGGCACTCTCTCTTGGCGACAGACAATTGGCAAGCTTAAGGGAAAAGAAGTGAGTATGCACCTTAAACTCCAGGTTAACCTTTTAATCATTACAGTAAAAGTCATTTGTAGGTTAGAAAGCTCTGTTAATTATAATTAATGGAAAAAGTAAAGTAAAGATCATTGAACAGGAATTCTTGAATCCTGTTTTAAATGTTAAGTGATCAAATTCCAGTGTATTTGTAATAACTTTAGTTATTGCTTCTTGTTTCATTTAATCCAAGGGGAAAACCTTTTACAGACATGACACATTTCCGCGGAAACGTGGATTTCCACTTTTTCGGCATCGAATTTAATCATTCTGGGGATCGATGCAAATCTGCATTAAAATTTTTGTTAATGTGTTGGGGGGCGGGTGCTCACGCAAACAAAAGTTGTGTGCCATGTGAAAATTTTGCTTATGTGTGTAAGGCGGAAGAGTTTTGAATTCATAAGATATTGCGTAATCCTGCCGAAAGTTATGTATCGGCGTTTTGCCCGCTTTGGGGGGAATGCCTGAAAAGGTCATCACAATTCATTCCGAATTTTGATTGGATGAAAGAAAATCATCCACGAATTTCTTCCGATCCGAATTTCGTGAGAAACAAAGATCGCTAGCTCTCCGTGAAGGAAGCCATTTTATTTTCGCGTTCTTTTTAACATTCTTAGTTTTTGTTAGTTATTTCGATTTTTTTTTTGTTAGCTTTCATTCCCTAACGTTTGTCTATCAACACAGACATATCACATTTGTGCAAAACCGAGGATTTCAGCGCTTTCGGCATCAAATTTTGTCATTCTTGCGATCGATGTAAACCTGCATTAAAATTTTTGGTAATGCGTTGGGGGGGGGGGGGAGGGGGTTGCACACACAAAAGACTTGAAAAGCACGCAAACAAAAACTGTGCGCCGTGTACACATTCAAATAATGCCAGATTTGATAGATAAAACATCAGTAAGAATGTATATTGAAACATATTTTTCAATTTAGAATGTTAAATACAAAATGATGAGCAAAGAGCAGTCTGCTGTTGAATATTTTAGAAAAAAGATTTTTTTCGTGATGCTATTGATAGTAAGTAACATGTGCAAAAATTTTAGGTCATCAGGCAAATGGTACTAAGAGGAACTTGATAGTAAGAAAATAGCAATGAGAAAAAAAATGAAGAAAAACCCCAATCAAAGAAAGAAAGCAAAATTTAGAAAATGGAGAAAAATAACTGACTGAAGCATAAAAGATAGCTTGAACTGTTAGCTCAAAAATGAAAAACAAAAGTTTTAATAATTATGTATAATTAAAAAAAGTTTTTACATTGCCATATTTTTTAGTGAGATAATTTTTACCAGTTTTTATTTTAACAAAACTTTCTGCGGATTCATTTTTCATCCATTAATTTTCTTTTAAATAATAATTCTACAATATTTTTAATATCTCAAGCACTTTTTGTTTAAATTTATTCATTTATTGTTCAATTAATAATACTTATTTTAATTCTCGGTGTTTATGTTTAACACGATACCGGATTTTTGAAGTTCAGCTTTTTTTGTTCCAAGCCTGTGTCATGTCTGCTTTTAATATGCAGAAATAATACTTCACTCAAATGTAACAAAAATTTAATGAGTAAAAAGTTCAAAATTTTTTATTTATTAAATTTTTATTTATTTTGAATGGAAAATATAAATTTTAGCTTGCTTCTTTTCGTTGATTTCTTTTGCATCCAGCATTAAATTTCTTGCAATTTTCTGCAACAATGATCTATAATATAAATGCCATCAGGAGGTCTCTAACTGTCCAGGAATGTAGGCATGGCTACATGCCAAAAATGTCTCTCCCAGAAGGGAACGGGGTGGGGTTTCTTTTCTTAAAATTCGGAATGGGGGTTTCTTAAGCCGGCCATTCACTTGAAGTATAGCCATGCTATTTGTTCTAACCCCATTTTAATTGAAAAATACAGGCATGTCATTCCTTTGTATTTAAAAAGGACGCTAAACTCTGAACAAAGGTAGGGAGAGCCATCTTCTTTCCTTCTCTACAGCTCCTTGTCAATCGCTCCTCAATTTTCCCCAGTCGGCAGATTTAAATTTATGCTACCCTCAAAATGAGGCTTCAATCTATGTAAGGCATTGTTCTTTTCGCTAGCCTCTTTCAGGGTCTCTCTAAAGCACGAATTTAAACTCCAGCATTTACACTCCGATTTCAGTCCAGATGGAATTCCAGCCACCACAAGCCATTTGGCTGATTTCCGTAAATTTTTATAGCTTTTTCCTTCTTGCATTCCAAAATATCCAGCTTATCTGGGAAGTGAATGGCCGGTTTTAGAATTTGGAGCGGGGGTTTCTTAGAATTCAGAGTGGTTTTCGAGAGGGGAAGTGAATTTCCCTTATCTTTGAAAGAGAAAGCGTTCAAGTATTGATAGTAAACGATACGGATAGAGAAGATCCCACTTCTAGGAAATGGTGGTTAGCAAGAGAGTTTTGCATGATGGAGGGTGAGACAAAGAAACTTCTCGTAGATATTTACTTTCGTTTTTGTTAAAAACGTTCTTTCTTTTTCGTACTTAATTTCGGAATTGAATATTTATATATTTTACAAAACGAAAGTTATTGTCAATTGATTCATCATTTCTGTTTTTCATGCTTTTTTAATTTGCAATGAGATCCAAGATATTGTTGGAAAGCTAAAAGCCTGTTTTAGATGGGCACAAATCTTCTAGTTTGTTAATATTTGACTAAGCATC